>CAUYPK010006672.1:0-39328 GCA_963574355.1 Loris lydekkerianus
TAGACTTAACCAAGAAGAAATAGATCTCTTGAACAGATAAATTTCAAGAACTGAGATCAAAAAACAATATAAAAATCTCCCCCCCAAAAAATGCCCTGTGCCAGATGGCTTTACACAAGAATTCTCTCAAACCTTCAAGAAGAATTTATACACATATTGCAGAATTTACTTCAAAAAATTGAGAAGAAAGGAATCTTTACCAACACGTTCTATGAAGCAAACATCACTCTGATACCAAAAGCAGGAAAAGACCCAACTAAAAAAGAAATTCTCAGATCAATTCCACTGATGAATATACATGCAAAAATTCTCAGTAAAATCCTAGCCAATAGATTACAGCTTCATATTAAAAACAATCATTTATTATGACCACGTAGGTTTCATCCCAGGGATGCAAGGCTGTTTTAACATATGCAACTCCAAAAAACGCAATTCACCATATCAACAGATGCAAAAACAAAGACCATAGGATCCTCTCAACAGATGCGGAAAAAGCATTCAATAAAATTCAGCATTCTTTTCTAATTGGAGTACTTAAGAATATAGGCATAGGTGGCACAATTCTTAAACTGATTGAAGCCATCTATGACAAACTCACAGGGAATATTATACTCAATGGAGTAAAACTGATAGCTTTTCCACTTAGAACTAGAACCAGACAAGGTTGTCCTCTTAACTACTACTCTTTCACATAGTGCTGGAAGTTCTAGCCAATACAATCAGGCAAGAGAAGGAAATAAAGGGAATCCAAATGGGGGTAGAGGAGGTCAAACTCTCACTCTTTGAAATTGATATGATCTTGTGCTTAGAGAACTCCAATGATTCACCCACAAGGCTCCTGGAAGAGATCACAAAATAGAGTAATGTCTTAGGATATAAAAACAATGTCCACAAAGCAGTAGAATTTGTATATGCCAGTAACAACCAAGATCAGAAGCTCATCAAGGACATAATTCCCTTAACAGTAGCTTCAGAAAAAATGAATTACCTACAAATATACATAATAAAATAGGGGAGGGACTGCTACAAAGAAAATTACAAAACCCTAAGAAAATAAATAGCCGAAGATATTAACAAATGGAAGAACAAAATGTCTATATTTCCAAAAGCAATTTACAGATTCAATGCAATCTCCATTAAAATACCATCAACATACTTTCAAGATTTGGAAAAATAATTATTTATTTTTTATGGAACTAGAAAACATTCCATATAGTCAAGGCCATTGATAGTAGTAAAAAAAAAGCCAGGGATATCTCCCTACCAGACTTTAGGCTGTAGTACAAAAACATAGTGATCATTCTGTATTGGCACAAAAATAGAAACATTCACATTTGGAAACAAATACAAATCCATGAGATGAAACTGACATTTTACAGCCCCCTAAACTTTGATAAACCATACAGAAACATACACTTGGGAAAATAATCCCTATGCAATAAATGGGGTTGGGAGAACTGCATACTCACATGTAAAAGACTGAAACTGGACCTGCACTTTGCACCACTTACAAAAATTGATACAACGTGGATAAAAAATGTAAACCTAAGGCATGAAACAATAAAAGTTCTTGAAGAAAGTGTGAGGAAAACACTTGAAGATAACTTCCTGGGGAATGGTTTTATTAAGAAGACTTCTGTGGCAGTTGCAACAACAGGAAAAATAAATAATTGAGACTTAATTAAACTTAAAACGTTATGTACACCTGAGAAAACAACAACCACAACCAAAGCACATAGACAACCTTCAGAATGGGAAAATATATTTGCATATTATGAATTGGACAAAAATTGATAACTATCATCTACAGAGAACTCAAATTATACAGAAAAGGAGCCAGCAGTCTCATATATCACTGGGAAAGACACATCAATAAAACCTTCAAAGAAGACTGACAAATGGGTAACTAACATATGAAAAAATGCTCATTGTCCCTAATCATCAGAGAAATTCAAATAAAAACTACCCTGAAATATTACCTAACCCTAGAGAGAATGGCCTACATCAAAAAGTCTCAAAGTTGCAGATGCTGGCATGGATGTGGAGAGAAGGAAACACTTTTACACTGCTGGTGGAGAAGGAATACAACCTTTTTGGAAGGAAGTATGGAGAACCCTCAAAGAACTCTTATTAGACCTCCCATTTGATCCTACAATCCTATTAATAGGCATCTTTCTTCAACAAGTGTATGGCAGTAATGTATTTGATTTCTCTATCACATGAAACTCAGTTTAGCTGGATACAGGATCCTGGGCTGTAAGTTGTTTTGTTTTAGGAGATTGAAGATCAATGACCATCCTCCTCTGGCTTGAAATGTTTCAGCTGAGACATGTGAAGTCATTCTAATATTTATCCCTTTGTAGGTAATGTTTTTCTTATGTCTTCCTACTTTCAGACTTTTGTCCTTCATATTAACTTTAGCAAAGTTAATTATAATGTGTCTAGAAGATGCTTTATTTGGATTGATTCTTGCTGGGTTGTGAAATTGTCTACCATCTGAATTTCAGTAAATTTTTGCAATGTTAAATTCTCTTCCATAATATCTGGGATTAGAGCATCTGTGCCTTTAGAACAGACCATTCTATTCTTCAGGAATTACTATTAAGACAAATGTTTAATCTTTTAAAGTGGTCGCACAGCTCTTTTAGAAAATGATTTGTCTTTGTTCTTCATTTGCCTGCCTCTTTGAGCATTTGAGTATGTTCAAAAGATTTGTCTTCAATTTCAGAGAGCCTCTCTTGTGTTAAATTTTAGAGGGTCTTTCTTCTGCCTTTTGAACTCTTTTACTGAAGGATTCTACTGTATTTCAGAGCTCCACAGATAACTTTTTCATTTCCTTTAACTCTGCTGTCTCCTTTCTCATTATGTCCATATTCTTGATGGTTTTGTCTTCAAATTTATTAATTTTTTGAGACAACTTTTGAACCTTTGGATTTCTATTTTTTTCTTTTCCTCCATTCTATGTATATTATTTTCCATCCATGTTCTGTGTTCTATTTCTGATACTTCAGCCATTTGTTTATGAATAGCATCTTCTGACATATCCCCCTGGTCAATCCGTGGGGGAGTAGATCTTGTCTGATTATTCATGTGGCCAGAGTTCTTCCTCTGGTTCTGCTTCATGATATTTTTACATAGTTTGGGTGTTAAAACTGATAAAATAATAATGGATTGAGGATTCTAGGAATTGTAGTTAACCATCCTATTACCTAAGATCTGGGGCTGGTGATTGTTGTTTACCTCTACAGCTTTACAAAGGTCCCTTTCAGACCTACAGCCAGAGACTCTCAGGACCTGATTTGTGTGATAGGGCTAGCTTGCTCTGTGTTATTGTCAGTCAGCTTCTATCTGGTCCTACTGACTTGCAGAATTAGGCTGAAATCTCAGCTGGGGAGCAATACAAGCAACTGAGACACCCCACCCCACACTAGCAACAGTTGCAAGAGGAGTATCAGTCCTTCCCTATTCAACACAACCAAGGTTCAACCTTGGAGGGTCCCCAGTTGAACATCCCAGGTCAAGAGTTCTAAACCAATTGTCCCAGGCACCACAATTACTGGGAGAGTTCAAATGGTTTGCAGCAACATGACGGCAGGCATCCACAGGTAGCTTTGTCTCAGAAACCCAAGAGGGTAGAGTTTGGCTCCCTCTGGTGCTCAATGGAGTGAGAAAGCCCTGCCCAGACAAAGAATTGTTCCCAGAGGATCAGCGTCTCCTTCCCCACCTTACATAGTAGCCTTGACCCACCAATGATAACCTTGTGGGGCTGTGGCTTGGCTCCCTTCAGTGAGCAAAAGCACCAGGGATATGCACCTGCAAGAATCAAAGGGGAGTCAGTGCCTCCTCCCGTGTTGCACTCTGCCACTGTGGCAACCTCGTGGAGGTGAAGCCCAGTTCCCTCCAGTTCCCAATAGCATCTGGGGAGTGCAACCCCATTGTCAGTCCGTGGGTGTGATCACCATCATTCATAGATTGGTACAGCTGCAGCACTTATTTCCATCTCACTAAGTCTGCATCTCTGTCCCAGCTTAATCTGCCACTGGCTCCCTCCCCCCCTCCTCAAGGTTGAGGCCGGGCTCCCTGCAATGATCAACAGAGTGTTTTTCCAAAATCTAAACTGGGGAGTGAGCCCTGACATCATGGCATCACATTACTCCTTCTCCATCTTGTCTCCCTGTCCCATGCCCTCCAACTACACCTGGAGTCACACTGTTTCAGCACAGCTGTGTAGCAGCCCACATCATGCCCAGACCTCTCGAGGAATTTCCAAACACTCTGGGCTCTGAAGGAGACAGGCTTTCAGGCTTCCAGGTGAAGGGGGAGTGGTGAACTGGGAGTTCAGAAATGTGGGGAAAATATTTGTTCAGTTTTATGACAGGCAGGAGAATGCCTATGCTCACAGGTGGGACCTCTCTATAGAAGGAGTCCTGGTGTTTAATGGCTCTCTCCCATGGGGTAAAATAAGAGGTCTTCTAAACACTGCTCGCTTGTAGAGAGCCCACAGGAAGCCACTGACTTGGGGAAGGGGTCCCTTGTCCTCTTGGTGATGGATTTTAAACCTGTACTTTGTTTCCTTGGAATAACAGCTTGCTTCAGCAGGTATGATGTAGTCTTCAGTCTTCTTTCTTAGCTCAGCTCCCAACCTTCAGTTTCATTGAGTTCATTCTGTCTTTTATCTCTCTCTCTGTACAGGAACCTCTGTGGAAAGCTGGGTTCAGTTGGCTGTCTTACCTCCCCTCAACATTGGTACTTTGAGGGTGATGGCATTAAATCTGTAGATTGCTTTGGGTAGTATGAACATTTTAATGATGTTGATTCTTCCCAGCCATGAGTATAGTATGTTCTTCCATTTGTTAATATCTTCTGCTATTTATTCTCTTGGGGTTATAGTTATCCTTATAGAGATTTTTCACGTCATTCCTTAGATATATTCCAAGGTATTTAATCTTCTTTGGCACTACTGAAGAGGGAATACAGTCTTTGATTTTATTCTAAGCTTGACTGTTGTTGGTATATATAAAGGCTATTGATTTGTGGGTATAGATTTTGTATCCCAAGGCATTACTATATTCCTTGATTACTTCTAAGAGCTTTGTAGTTGAGTTCCTGGAATTTTCCAGGTATAAGATCTTGGATTAAGAGGATTAAGAGGTTGACCGCCTCTGTCCCCATTTGAATAACCTTGATATCCTTTTTCTTGCCTGATTGCAATGGCTAGAAATTTCAGCATTATGTTTAATAGCAGTGGTGCAGTGGGAATCTTAGTCTAGTTCCAGATCTTAGTGGAAATGCTTTCAGTTTTACTCCATTCAATATGAAACTGCCTGTAGGATTTTATGTATATGCCCTCAATAAGTTTATTATATGCTCCACCTAAGTCTATTTTTGTACCTTTTCTTATAAAAAAATTGTTGTTTGATATTATCAAAAGCCTTTCTGCATCAATTGAATGAATCATATGGTCTTTGGTTTTGTATTATTTATTTATTTATTTATTTTTTATTAAGTCTTTTGTACATATATCATAAATACATTTATGCCAATTTCAGTCTGTTGATTATTTGTACAAATTGGACTGCTTACATCATACTAATCAGCATAGCTTTCACCTCATTTACCCAATTATAGTGTTAGGACATTTGCATTCTACACATGATAGAACCAACTTCTACTGGCAATGTGCTCCATAGTTGTGGTCCCCCTACTATTCCCTACTATCCCACCCACCTCCTCCCCATCCCTTGCCCTCCCCTTCCCTCCTTCATCCTAGGCTAAAGTTGTGTTTCATTTTTCATATGCAAGTGTGAGTTATTATAAATTGGTTTCACCGTAGTACTGAGTATAATGGATACATTTTTTTTTCATTCCTAAGATACTTTACTAAAAAGAATATTTTCCAGCTTCATCCATGTAAACATAAAGAAGGTAAAGTCTCCATTTTTTACTGCTGTATAGTATTCCATGGTATCCATATACCACAATTTATTAATTCATTCATGGGTCAATGGGCACTTGGACTTCTTCAATGACTTGGCAATTATGAATTGTGTTGCAATGAACAATCTGGTGCAAATATCTTTATTGCCAAATTATTTTTGGTCCTTTGAATATACACCTAGAAGAGGAATTGCAGAATCAAATGGCAGTTCTACATTTACATCCCTGAGTGTTCTCCAAACTTCCTTCAAAAAGAAACTGACTAGCTTGCATTCCCAAGAGCAGTGCAGAAGTGTTCCCTTTTCTCGACATCCACGCCAATATCTGTTGTTTTGGAATTTTGTGATGTGGGCTACTCTTACTGGAGTTAGATGGTATCTCAGAGTAGTTTTGGTTTGCATTTCTCTGATGCTTAAAGATGATAAGCATTTTTTCATGTGTCTGTAGGCCATGCACCTGCCTTCTTCAGAGAAGCTTGTTGCCCACAATGAAATGGGATCACTTGTTTTTTGCTTAGTAATAAGTTTGAGTTTTCTGTGAATTCTGGTTATTAGACCTTTGTCAGTAGTATAACTTCCAAAAATCCTCTCCCATTCTGAGGTCTGTCTATATGCTTTACTTAGTGTGTTCTTGGCAGTGCAGAAGGTTTTTAGTTTGATCAGATCCCAGTAATGTATTTTTGATGTTGCTTCAATTGCCCAGGGTATCTTCCTCATGAAGCATTCTTCCAGGCCAATTTTTTTCAAGCGTTTCCCCTGTATTCTCTCTAAGAATATTTATAGTTTCATGTCTTAAGTTTAAGTCCTTTAACCAGTGAGAGTCAATTTTTGTTAGGAGAGAAAGTTGTGGGTCTAGTTTCAGTCTTCTACAAGTCGCCAGCACCATTTATTGAATATGGAATCTTTCTCACAATTTATATTTTTAATAGGCTTATCAAAAATCAAATGACAATAAGTGTCTGGGTTCACTCTTGGTCTTAAATTCTGTTCCATACATCTACCTCTCTATTTTTAGACCAGTAACATGCTGTTTTGATCACTATTGATTTATAATACAGTCTGAAATCTGGAAGCATGATTTCTCCTGATTTATTTTTATTTCTGAGTAATGTCTTGGCCATTCGAGGTTTTTTCTGTTTTCATATAAAACGAAGTACTAATTTTTCCAGGTCTTTAAAATATGAGAGAGGTGCTTTAATAGGGATCAGGTTAAATCCGTAAATTGCTTTAGGTAGTATAGACATTTTAAGAATGTTGATTCTTCCCAGCCAACAGCATGGTGTATTTTTCCATTTGTTAACATCTTCAGTTATTTCTTTTCTCAGAGTTTCATAGTTCTCTTTATAGAGATCTTTCACGTCCCTAGTTAGATACACTTTCAGACATTTCATCTTCTTTGGCACTATTGTAAAGGGAATTGAATCTTTGGTTGTTTTTTCCCCTTAACCATTGTTTGTGTATACAAAGGCTACAGATTTTTGAGTGTTAATTTTCTATCCAGAGACGTTACAATATTCTTTGATCACTTCTAGGAGTTTTGTACTTGATTCCCTGGGTTTTTCCAGATATATAATCATATCGTCTGTGAAGAGTGACAGTTTGATCTTCTTTGGTCCCATTCGGATCCCCTTGATTGTCGTCTCTTGCCTGATTGCGGTGGCTAAAACTTCCATTACAATGTTAAAAAGCAGTGTAGATAGTGGGTATCCATGCTTGGTTCGTGATCTGAGTGCAAATGATTTCAATTTTACTTTATTCACTATGATATTGGCTGTGGGTTGCTGTAGATGGCTTCTATCAGTTTAAGAAGTATTTATTTTATACATATTTTCTTAAGTGTTCTCATCAAGAAATGATTCTGGATATTGTCAAAAGCTTTTTCTGTGTCAATTGAGAGAATCATATGGTCTTTGTTTTTTAATTTGTTTGTGTGATGCATTATATTTATGGATTTAGGTATATTGAACCATCCTTGGGACCCTGGGATAAAACCCACCTTGTCGTGGTGTATAATTTGTTTGATGTGTTGTTGGATTCTGTTTGTTAGGATCTTATTGAATATTTTTGCATCAACATTCATTAGAGATGTTGGTCTATAATTTGCTTTTCTTTTGGGATATTTTCCTGGTTTGAGTATCAGGGTAATATTTGCTTCATAGAATGAGTTGAGAAGTATTCTTTCTTTTTCTATGTTTTGGAAAAGATTAAATAATATAGGTACTAGTTCCTCTTTAAAGGTTTGGTAGAATCTGATGTGAAGCCATCTGGTCCCAAGCTTTTCTTTTGGGGGAGATTTCTTATAGTTGACGCTATTTGAGAGCTTGTTATAGGCTTGTTCAACAGTTCTACTTCTTTCTGGCTAAGTCTAGGAGGGTGGCATGTTTCCAAGTATTGATCAATTTTCTTTAGATTTTCATATTTCTGAGAGTAGAGTTTTACGTAGTATTCATTAAGGATTTTTTGAATTCCAGAGGAGTCTGTTGTTATTTGGCCTTTATCATTTTTGATGAAATTAGGGATTTTACTCTTCTACTTCTATTTAGGTTAGCCAAAAGTTTATCTATTTTATTGACCTTTTCAAAAAACCAACTCTTTGATTGGTTAATCTGTTGTATGAATTTTTTCTTTTCAATTTCATTTAGCTGTGCTCTAATTTTAGTTATTTATTTTCTTCTGCTGGGTTTCAGGTTAAAAAGTTCTTCCTTTTCCAGTTGCTTGAGATGACCCATTAAGTTATTGATTTCACTTCTTTCTGTTCTCCTTAGGAAGGCTTGCAATGCTATCAATGTTCCTCTTAGGACTGCCTTTGCTGTGTCCTAGAGGTTCTTATAGTTCATTTCTTCATTCTTGTTTCATTCCAAAAATTTGGTAATTTCTTTCTAAATCTCATCTATGATACAGATATCATTCAGCATGAGGTTATTTAGTGTCCATGTTTTTGTATGTGTGTGGAGATTCCTGTTGTTACTGAGTTCAACTTTTATTCCCTGGTGGTTCAAGAAAATACAAGAAATGATTTCTATTCTTTTAAATTTGCTGAGGTTAGACTTGTGACCTAAGATGTGATCAGTTTTGGAGGATGATCCATGGGCTGATGAGAAGAATGTGTATTCAGTTTTGTTAGGATGAAATGTTCTATAGATGTCTATTAGATGCAAGTGTTGAATGGTTAAGTTGAATTCTAAAATTTAGTTGCTTAGCTTCGTTTTTGAGGATATAAGCAACACTGCCAGAGGAGTGTTAATGTCTCCAACAATTATGGACCTGGGGGATATCAAGTTGCTCATGTCAGTTAGAGTTTCTCTTATAAATTGAAGCACATTATGGTTGAGTGCATAAATGTTGATAATTGAAATCTCATCATGTTGAGTATTCCTCTTAACAAATAAGAAGTGAACATCATTGTCTTTTCTCATTTTTTTTTTTTTTTTGGTTTAAAGCCTATTGTATCTGTGAATAAAATTGCAACACTCATTTGTTTCTGATCTCCATTTGCCTGAATTATAGATGACCATCCCTTCACCCTGAATCTATGTTTATCTTTTAAGGTAAACTGAGATTTTGAATGCAGAAAATGCCTGGCCTGAGCTTTTGTAGGCAGTCAAACAACCTGTGTCTATTTATTTATTTATTTATTTATTAAATCATAGCTGTGTATATTGATATGATCATGGGGCATTATAAACTAGCTTCATAAACCGTTTGACACATTTTCATCACACTGGTTGACATTCCCTTCCTGGCGTTTTTTTAGTTATTGTGCTAAGATATTTACATTCTACATTTACTAAGTTTCACATATATCCTTGTAAGATGGAACACAGGTGTGATCCCATCTGTTGCCCTCTCTCTACTCACCTCCCCTCCCTCCCCTACTTTTCTCCCTTTCCCCTATTGTTAGGTTGTAACTGGGTTATAGCTTTCATGTGAAAGCCATAAATTAGTTTCACAGTAGGGCTGAGTACATTGGATACTTTTTCGTCCATTCTTGAGATACTTTACTAAGAAGAATATTTTCCAGCTCCATCCATGAAAACATAAAAGAGGTAAAGTCTCCATAGTTCTTTAAGGCTGCATAATATTCCATGGTGTACATATACCACAATTTATTAATCCATTCGTGGACTGATGGGCACTTGGGCTTTTCCCATGACTTAGCAATTATGAATTGGGCTGCAATAAACATTCTGGTAAAAATCTCTTTGTTATGATGTGATTTTTGGTCTTCTGAGTATATAACCAGTAGAAGAATTACAAGATTGAATGGCAGATCTATTTTTAGATATCTAAGTGTTCTCCATATATCTTTCCAAAAGGAATGCGATAATTTGCATTTCCACTAGCAGTGCAAAAGGGTTTCCTTTTCTCCACATCCACACCAACATCTCTGGTCTTGGGACTTTGTGATATAGGCTAATCTCCTTGGAGTTAGATGATATCTCAAAGTAGTTTAGATTTGCATTTGTCTGATGATTAAAAATGATTAGCATTTTTTCATATGCCTGTAGGCCATGCGCCTGCCTTCTTCAGAGAAGTTTCTCTTCAAATCCCTTGCCCAGCCTGCAATGGAATCCCTTGTTCTTTTCTTGCTAATGCGTTTGAGTTCTCTGTGGATTCTGGTTATTAAACCTTTGTCAAAGACATAACCTGAAAATATGTTCTCCCATTCTGAGGGCAGTTTGCTTGCTTTACTTACTATGTTCTTGGCTATGCAGAAGCTTTTTAGTTTTATCAGATCCCAGTATTGTATTTTTGAAGCTGCTTCAATTGCCCATGGGGTCCTTCTTATAAAATACTTGCCCAGGCTGATTTCTTCAAAAGTTTTGCCTGCACTGTCCTCTAGTATTTTTATAGTTTCATGTCTTAAATTTAAATCTTTAATCCAATGAGAGTCTATCTTAGTTAATGTTGAAAGTTGTGGGTCCAGTTTCAGTCTTCTGCAGTTTGCCAGCCAGTTCACCCAGCACCATTTGTTAAATAGGGAATCTTTTCCCCACTGAATGTTTTTAATTGGCTTGTCAAAAACTAAATAACGATAAGTAGCTGGATTCATCCCTTGGTTCTTTATTCTGTTCCAGACATCTACTTCTCTATTATTGTGCCAATACCATGATGTTTTGATCACTATCGATTTGTAGTAAAGTCTGAGGTCTGGTAGCGTGATTCCTCCTGCTTTGTTTTTATTTCTGAGTAATGTCTTGGCTATATGAGGTTTTTTCTGATTCCATATAAAATGAAGTATTGTTTTCTCAACATCTTTAAAGTATGACAGTGGAGCTTTAATGAGGATTGGGTTGAAATTATGTATTGCTTTGGGTAGTATAGACATTTTAACAATGTTGATTCTTCCCAGCCATGAGCATGGTATTTTTTTCCATTTGTTAATGTTTTCAACTATTTCTTTTCTTAGAGTTTTATAGTTCTCTTCATAGAGATATTTCACGTCCTTTGTTAGATAAATTCCCAAATATTTCATCTTCTTTGGCACTACTGTGAATGTGATAGAGTCTTCAACTGTTTTTTCAACATACCTATTGTTGGTATATTTAAAGGCTACCAATTTATGAATGTTGGTTTTGTAACCTGAGACACCGCTGTATTTCTTGATCACTTCTAAGAGTTTTGTAGTAGAGTCCCTAGTGTTTTCCAGATATACAATCATATCATCTGTGAAGAGCAAAAGTTTGATCTCTTCTGACCCTATATGGCTACCCTTGATCACCTTTTCTTCCCTAATTGTGGTAGCTAAAACTTCCATTACAATGTTAAAAAGCAATGGAGACAATGGGCAGCCTTGTCTGGTTCCTTATCTGAGTGGAAATGATTCCAATTTAACTCCATTCAATATGATGTTGGCTGTGGGTTTGCTGTAGATGGCCTCTATCAGAATAAGAAATGTCCCTTCTGTACTAATATTCTTAAGTGTTCTAATCATGAAGGGATGCTAGATATTATCAGAAGTATTTCTGCATCGATTGAGAGAATCATATGGTCTTTATTTTTTAATTTGTTTATGTGCTGAATTACATTTATAGATTTACG
Organism: Loris lydekkerianus; assembly: GCA_963574355.1. NCBI lineage: Eukaryota > Metazoa > Chordata > Mammalia > Primates > Lorisidae > Loris > Loris lydekkerianus. The sequence continues at coordinate 11,979 of CAUYPK010006672.1, forward strand.
TATATTGAACAAGCCTTGCGAGCCTGGAATAAAACCGACTTGGTTGTGATGTATAAGTTGTTTGACGTGTTGCTGGATTCTGTTTGTTAGGATCTTGTTGAATATTTTTGCATCTATATTTATTAGTGATATTGGTCTATAATTCTTTTTTGTTGTTGTTGTTGGAACTTTTCCCAGTTTGGGAATCAGGGTTATGTTTTCTTCATAGAATTTGTTGGTTAGTCTTCCTACTTTTTCTATCTTTTGGAACAGGTTGAGTAATATAGGTACTAATTTCTCTTTAAAGGTTTGGTAGAATTCTGATGTGAAACCATCTGGTCCTGGGATTTTCTTTTTAGCGAGGTTTTGTATGGTTGATGCTATTTTCGAACTGGATATGGGCCTGTTCAATATTTCCACTTGATTCTGGCTAAGTCTTGGAAGTTGACCTGCTTCCAAGTATTGGTCAATTTCCTTCAGATTTTCATATTTCTGAGAATAAATTTTCTTGTAATATTCATCAAGGAATTTTTTGATTTCTGAGGAGTCTGATGTTACTTTGTCTTTGTTGTTTCTGATTGATGAGATTAGAGTTTTTACTCTTTTTTTTTTTTCTTATTAGGTTGGTCAAAGGTTTGTCTATTATATTAACCTATTTAAAAAACCAGCTTTTTGATTAATTGATCTGTTGTATTATTCTTTTGTTTTCAATTTCATTTAATTCTTCTCTAATTTTGGTTATTTATTTTCTTCTCCTGGGTTTGGGGTTGGAATGTTCTTTTTTTTCTGGTTGCTTGAGATGTCCCATTAAGTTGTTAACTTCTTCTCTTTCTGTTCTCTTTAGGAAGGCTTGTAATGCTATGAATTACCCTCTTAGAACTGCCTTTGCAGTGTCACAGAAGTTCTGATAGTTCGTGTCTTCATTGTTATTTTGTTCCAAAAAATTGGCAATTTCTTTCTTAATCTCATCTCTGACCCAGCTATCATTCAGTATAAAGTTATTTAACTTCCATGTTTTTGTATGAGTATGCTGATTAGTGTTGTTACTCAGCTCTAGTTTTATTCCATGGTGGTCTGAGAAGAGGCATGGAATAATTTCTATTCCCTTAAAATTACTGAGGTTAGACTTGTGACCTAAGATGTGATCAATTTTGGAGTAAGTTTCATGGGCTGATGAGAAGTATGTGTATTCAGTTTTGTTGGGATGAAATGTTCTGTAGATATCTACTAAATCCAAATGCTGGATGGTTAGGTTTAAATCTAAAATTTATTTGCTCAGCTTGTTATTGGAGTATCGATCCAATACTGCCTAAAGTGTGTTGAAATCTGCGACTATTGTGGAGCTGGAGGATATCAAGTTGCTCATGTCTGTTAGAGTTTCTTTTATAAATTGAGGTGCATTCTGGTTCGGTACATAGATATTAATAATTGAAATCTCATCATATTGAGTATTACCCTTAACAAATATGAAGTGGCCATTCTTGTCCTTCTTTACTTTTGTTAGTTTAAAGCCTATTGTATCTGGAAATAAAATTGCAACACCTGCTTTTTTCTGATTACCATTTTCCTGGAATATGGATGATCATCCTTTCACCCTGAGTCTGTATTTGTCTTTTAAGTTAAGATGTGACTCTTGTATGCAGAAAATATCTGGCCTGGATTTTTGAAACCAGTCAGCTAACCTATGTATGCCTCTTCAGAGGACAGTTTAAGTCATTCACATTAATGGGGAATATTGATAAGTCTGGTGACATTTTGGGTATCGAGTTTTTCAAAAGTCCAGTGGACATTTTGAATCCTACCAGTATGGAAGTTGGAGTTTGATCAAAAGTTTCTGAGGGAGTTTACTATTGTGGTAGAGGATTGGGTTGGTTATTATGGTGGTAGAGGATTTGGTTTGTCATTATGGAAGATAGGTTTGAGAATATTCTGAAGAGCTGGTTTACTTATGGAAAATTTCTTCAACATATAAATGTCATTAAAGTATTTAATTTCTCCATCATAGATGAAACTCAGTTTAACTGGATACAAGATCTGGGATTGGAAGTTACTTTGCTTTAGGAGATTAAAAGTTGATGACCACCCTCTTCTGGCTTCAAAAGTTTCAGCAGAGAGATCTGCAGTCATTCTAATATTCTTCCCTTTGTACGTAATTGCTTTCTTTCACCTGGCAGCTTTGAGAATGTTCTCTTTCGTATTAGCTTTAGAGACATTTATTATGATAGGCCTGGGGGATGTATTATTTGGATTGAGTCATGCTGGGGTTCTGAAGCTGTCTGCTATCTGTATTTCATAATCTCTAGGCATGTCTGAAAACTCTCTTTCATAATTTTATGCAGAAGGGTCTCTGTGCTCAGCGAGGCCACTTCATCTGTTTCAGGAATTCCAATGATTCGAATATTGCCCTTCTTTGAATTATCCCAGAGCTCTCTGAGAGAATGATCCGTTTTTGTTCTCCATTTCTCTTCCTCTTTGAAAGTTTGGGAGTGTTCATAGGCTTTATCTCGAATGTCAGAAATCCTTTCTTCTGCTTTCTCTTTTCTGTTGCTGAGGGATTCTACTGTATTTTTTGGATCTTTGAGGGCTACAAATTCTTGCTGCAGTGTGTCTAAGTCTTTGGTGGTTTTGTCTTTGAATTCATTAAATTCTTGAGACAGCTTCTGAATTTTTCCTCGAATTCCTAGTTCCATTTTGTTATTCTTAATTGCCATCCACATTTTGAATTCAATTTCTGACATCTCAGCCAGTTGTTTGTGAATGGGATCTTCAATTATGTCTGCCATATCTTTTTTTTTTGGGGGGGATTGATCTATTCTGATTTTTCCAAAGTTTTTCCACTGATTTCCCCCCCATGATTGTTTTACTCCCTTTGATTTCTCCCCTGGTCCTTTGTTGAGGACCCTTACATTGCTGTGGCCTGAGAAACTGGGGCCCTGTTTGGCGTAGAGGGGCTAAGTGGTTCTGTATTGTTTTCACCTGGTTTCTGATTGATCCTAGTGAAACATTTACTCTGGGTTGAAGTCTCAGCTGTGAAGAGATACCAGCAATTAAGTCACCCCACCCACAACAGGCAACAAATGAAACAGGAAAATCAAACCTTCCTACTACCACACACCCAGGGCACCACCTGGATAGTTTCCAAAGGATTGGCTTAGTTCAGAAGGTCCAAATCAATTGTCTCAGTCAGCAGCTGTCTTGGTTGGGAGTGTTTAAGAGGTGTCTGGGAACTTGATCACTGGGATCTCGTGACTGCTTTAATATGGCTTGCTCCAGTGCTGCGTTGAGTCATGAGGAGCCACCAAGCAAATAGATCAGTCTGGGAAGTTTGATGTCTCCTTTCCCACCTTGCAGTTCTGTCACCCCTAGTCGCTGCTAGCCCCACAGGGCTGTGACCCAGTCAGTCATCTGCAGTGAACAGATACTCCAGAGGTTTGCACCTGCCTAAATCACAGGGTAGTTTGTGTCTGCTCGTCCAGGCCGCTGCTCTCTGTCTTTATCCAGCAGGGGGTGGTGAGGCCTGTCAACCTTGGGCACTTGATGGAGGTTGGAGGTGTTCACTCAGTTCCAGTTCCAACCTTAGTTTATGTTACTTGGTGAACAGAACAACCCTGTGGAAGTTTATTTCTGACCCTGCTAGATTCCTTTGCAGAGCAGAGGCTGATTTGAGTTCCCAGAACCTGTGCCTCAGGCCCTGTCTTTACTCTTGTGGGTTTGTCTTCACAGCATGATTAGTTGTCAGCTGGAGCCTCTTGGCCTCCTTTGTCTATAGTCTGATGAGTCTAGGGCCCTTGTTTCAGTCCTAGGTCTGTTCCATTGTGGTTGCCATCTGTGAAGATGCTTGGCCTCATCTTGTTGCCCAGGGAGACAGGAGGAGTGGCTATGGGATATCTGGGGGTGGGCCTTTTTATTGCTGAAGACGACTGTTGCTCTGCACCTCGGGGCACCACCCCTTCGGAGTGATTCCCTCTTAGCCGACCTTCATCTCCTCACTCCTGTGCTGCAGAATCAGCACTGGCCAGCTGCAGTTTAGGTCCTGTCTATACCTCTTGAGAGTTCACCCAAGAATCTGGACTCCTGGGGAGCAGATCTCCAGATCACGAAGTGAGAGTGGAGGGGAGTGCTTGGAGCTCAGAGTTTCAGGTCGTAACACCAAGCTCATTGAGACCAAATGAACAAATAAACAGATACAGAGGCTACCAGGCACACGAGCCCATAGATACAGAAACAGACGGAAGCACATAGACATACAGACAATACCCACTACAAGAACAACATAAAGACAATTGCAATAAAAATAGTGATAATAGTAAAATAATTGAAAAAAAAAGAGAGAGAAAAAGGTGGTGTTAGTAGAAATGTTAAAGGAGAAGAAAGAAGAAATTAAAATTAGAAAACATAGAAATAAAAAATATATCTATATGAAAAGTAATAATAAAGAATTATCAAAAGCTCCTCCAAGAAAATGGTGGGGAAAAACAAAACAAAACAAAAAAAATGGCACCAAGTACAAAAATATTCTTGAGTGTAGAAATATAGCTATGTACATCTATATGTCTGCTTTAGAAATCAAGTTTTGTAGGAATATATTCATACTGCAATATACTTTCTGGACAACAGGTAGCTCTGTGGGTGGTTCCCAGGCTTATACCTGTTTCACAGTTTATACTGTTACCATGGTAACCACATTCCATGGCCCATCATCATTTTGGAATTTCTGTAAAAGTTTGTTGCCTAAGAATTGTGTAACTTCGGCTGTTCTTTTCCAGGCAGCACTTGCGACCGACCTTCCCACTCAGTGCAGGTGTCCACGCTTCTTAAATCTTTCCACTCTGTTTCCATGTTCTCCTGCAAACTGGCGACTGCAATCGGCTTTGGGGTAGAGTGCTGCTGGGTTCACAAGGTCGCTGGCGGGTTTGTGGCTTTAGCAACAGTAGCCAGTTCCCGAGGTCTAAGCTGAGTCCACGGCTTCAGTGGCCTAAGCCAGGTCTGCGGCTTCAGCGGCTGTAGGCTGTTTTTGTGGTTGGAGAGCTAGGGGGCCTTATTCTGAGTTTTATGGTTCAGAGTTTTCCTCATATATAGCAATACGCCAGTTCACTAAGCATCTCCATCTGTCTGTCCACTCCAATAATCCACACACGGGGAAGGTCCAGACCCTCTTTCCTCTCACCTGATGGCTTGGGAGAGGTGGGCTACATGTCTGTCCTGTCTGCCATCATGCTCTGCCTTCCCTGTGTCTCTTTAGAGGGCAATTTAAGCCATTCACATTAATTGAGAGTAATGATAAACCAGACAGAGTATTGGGTATTGAGTTTTTTGAAAGTCCAGTGAACATTTTTAATCCTTTGTCACTATGTATGTTAGAATTTGATCAAAAGTTTCTGAGTGATTTTATTTTGGTATTCACGAATTGTGTTGTTCAGTATGAAAGATAGGTTTGACAATATCCTGAAGAGCTAGTTTAGTTATGGCAAATTTCTTCAACATGTGAATGTCATTAAATATTTAATTTCTCCATCATAGATGAAACTCAGTTTAGCTGGATACAGGATCCTGTGTTGAAAGTTATTTTGTTTAAGAAGATTAAAGTTTGAGGACCACCCTCTTTTATGTTTCAGTGGAGAGATCTGCAGTCATTCTAATGTTCTTCCCCTTTTATGTAATGAATTTCTTATGTCTTACAGCTTTCAAAATTTTCTCCTTCATATTAACTTTAGCAAAATTAATTATAATGTGTCTGTATTCTTCTCAGCAACATTATCACTTTCAGGTATTCCTATAAGGCGAATATTGAACCTTTTCTTATTATCCCAGAGCTCTCTGAGAGATGGATCCATTTTTGTTCTCCACTTTTTTTTCTCTATGAGTGTTTGGGAGCATTCAAAAGCTTTGTCTTCAATATAGAAGATCCTTTCTTCTGCCTGCTCCATTCTGTTAATAAGAGATTCTATTGTATTTTTTAGATCTCTTAGGGCTGCAAATTCTTGCTTTAATGTGTCAAAATCTTTGGTCATTTGTGTTTAAATTTGTTAAATTTTTGAGACATCTTTTGAATTTATGCTTTAAATTTTAATTTCATCATTTCCTTCATTTTGTTTTTCCTATTTTCTATCTAAACTCTGAACTTGATTTCTGACATCTCAGCCATTTGTTTGTGAATAGGATCTTGTGCTGTGTCTGCTTTATCATTTATTGGGGAAGTTGATCTACTCTGATTATTCATGTTGCCAGAGTTTTTCTGCTGATTTGGCCTCATGATTGTCTTTCACTGTTGGCTAGGTGATCTGGCTAAGGTTAGATTGGATTGGGGTTTCCTGGAGTTTTGGTTAACCAGCACTTTGTTAAGGATCTGGAACTGATGGCTGTAGCTTTTTCCCCTTTAGCTTTGCAAATAACCTGTACAGTATTACAGTTTGAGGCTGGGGAAACCTGCTTGGTGTGGTGGGGTTATTTGGCTCAGTCTTGTATTCAACTGGTTCTTGTTTGATCCTGGTGGATCAGTAACTCTGTTGAAGTCTTAGCAGCTTAGAGGTCACTGGTCCACCTTCCAGGAAGAGCTACTGTGAGACATCTCTTCTGGTCCCACATTTCTAAAGCTTGCCAAGGAGGTGGACGTAGACACATTAGCCACCAACACACTCAATTTCAGTGCCCTGCTCAGAAACTTAGAAGAACCAGTTTTACCCTTCTGCCTCCAGGCGTTTTCCACATTGTCATTTTTGTTTTATTTATATGGCAAATTATATTTATAGATTTGTGTATATTAAACCAACCTTGGAACCCTGGGATAAAACCCACTTGATCATGGTTTAAAGCTTTTTTAATATGTTGTTGTATTCAGCTTGACATGATCTTATTGAATATTTTGCATTGATAGTCATTAATGAAATCATTCTATAGTTCACTTTTTTGTTGTGTACTTTCCTGGTATGGGGATTCTGGATATATTTGCTTCATAGAATGTGTTGGGGAGGATTCATTCTTTCTCTGTGTTTTAGAATAGATAATGAAATATGGAAACTACTTCCTCTTTGATAGTTTGGGAGAATTCTAGTGTAAAACCATCTTCTCTAGGCTTTTTTGTTTTTAGAAAATTTGGTATTGTTGATAGTATTTTAGTGCTTTATAATTCAAAATTATTAATTTTTTCTGGTTGAGTTTAGGAAATTGACAGGCTTCCAAGTATTGCTCTATTTCCTCTATTTTTCATATATCTGGGAATAGATATTTTGCAGTAATCATTGGGAAACATTTGTATTTCTGTGTTATCTGTTGTTATTAACCCTTTATTGTTTCTGATTGAACTTATTAGAAATCTTACTTTTCTGTTTTTTGTTAGTATGGCCAAGGGTTTATCAATTTTATTAATCTTTTCAAAGAAAGAACTGCTTCAGTGATATTCTAAATTATTATTTTATTTTTAATTTTATGTAATTCTGATCTAATTTTGGTAATTTATTTTCTTCTGCTGATTTTGGGGTTGGATAGTTCTTCCTTTTCTAGTTTCTTAAGCTGGCCCATTAGGTTGTTGATTTGCTCTCTCTCTCTCTCTTTGTTTCTTTTGGTAAAGAAATCTAATATAAATTTGCTTCATCACCATTTTCTTTGCAGTAATATAAAGGTTTTTATAAGCCTTTATAAAGGCTTCATTATCATTTTGTTAAAGAAGTGTAATTATTTCCTTCTTAATCTTATCTTTGATCCAGCTTTAATTCAGCATAAGTTGATTTAGTTCATGCCTTTATTTGAGGATGAAGGTTTCTGTGGCTGTTGAGTTCAACATTTTTTCTGTGGTGGTCTGAGAAGATACAAATTATAATTTCTATTCTTTTAAATTTGTTGAAGTTAGACTGTGTCCTAAGACATGACCAATTTTAGGGGATGATCTGTGGGTAATGAGAAGAATGTGTATTCAGTTTTGTTAGAATGAAATGTTCTATATATGTTTGTTAATTCCATCTATTTTAGGGTTAGTTTTAATTCCATTATTAATTTGTTTAGTTACTGCTTGGAGCATCTTTCTAGTACTGCTAAATGGGTGTTAAAATCTTCAATTAGTATAGTATAGCATGATACATTGTTGAGATCAATTGAAATTTGTTTTTATAAACTGAGAAGCATTTATAACAATGTGTAAAAGTTAGTTTGAAATTTCTTCATGTTGTGTGCTTCCCATGGCAGGTATGTAGTGTTCATTCTTATCTTCTCTTTATTATTATTATTATTATTATTATTCTTATTATTATCATTTGTTTAACTCCAATTGTATATGCCAACAAGATTGCAACTCCTCCTTTTGTCTGTTCTCTGTTTGCCCAGATTACTGTTTTCCATCCCTTCACCCTGAGTCTTGTTTTATCCTTAGAGATTAGGTGTTTTACTTGGAGACAACAGATATCTAGTCTGAGGTTTTATATTCAGTACACCCTGTATCTCTTTTGAGGTGAATTTGAGCCATTCACATTTTTTGAGACAATTGACAGGTATGGGGACGTTTTGGTCATTTTGTTTTTAGAGGTTCAGAGCTTACTTTTATCCCTTTCACCATTGTGGAAGCTAGACTTTCTTCTTTAACTTATGTTTTTGTTTACTTTTGTGGTGGACCACTGTGCTGGTTATTGTGAAAAATGGGTCTGAGCACTTCCTGTGGAGCTATTCTAGTATGACAAATGTCCTAAATATTTGCATGTCTGTAAAATATTTTATTTTCCCCTCACAAATGAAACTCATTATAGCAGGATACAGGATCCTGGGCTGACACTGGTTTTGCTTAAGAAGGTTAAAAGTTGATGACCATCATCTTCTGCCTTGTAAAGATTCTGCTGAATATATGGTCATCCTGATATATATTTTTTCTTTTTTAGATCAGATTTTTCTTTTGCCTGGCTGCTGACAGGTCTTTACCCTTAATATTAACTTTGGCAAAGTTAATTACAATGTGTCTATGAGATGCTTTGTTTGGATTGAGTCATGCTGGGTTTCTGAATCTAACTACTGTTTAATTTCTTTGTCCCTTGAAGTGCTTATGAAATTCTCCACCATAATTTCTTTGAGTATAGGATCCATGCCTTTACAATCATCTACCTCTTCAGGAATCCCTATAATTCACAAGTTGGTCTTTTGGAATAATCTTATAACTCTGATAGTGAATATTCTGTTTTTTTTTTTTTTTTTTTGATTTTATGTCTCTTTGAACGCTTGTAATAGTCTAAAAGTCTTGTCTTCAATTTCTGAAATTCTTCATGAAGCTCATCAAATGCCTTTTTCAATTCCTTAAGCTCTGTTGTATCTTTTCTCATTATGATTGTATCCATGGTCACTTTGTCTTTTATTAATTTCTTGAGAGAAGTTTTTTATGTTTTTATTATTTTGGACTTCAATTTTCAGCTTTTCCTCCATTCCAGTCATCTTATTTACACCCATATTCTGAATTAAATTTATGACATTTCAGTCATTTCTCTATAGATGGTATTTTCTGTTGTATCTATTTTGTAGTCTCTTGGAGGAGTTCATCTGGTTTGATTTTTCATGTTTGAAGAGTTCTTCTGCTGGTTCCTCCCCCATAAGTATTTTCAGATTTTCTTTTTATTAATATATTCATTATACTTCATTTCAAGTGATAGGCTGTCCCTGAGTAATTGTTGAGAGATCATTTAATTGGGAACCTTTCAGAAACACTGAGCCAACCTTTTTGGCAATTAAAACTGGCAATGTAAGTCTGGATTGGTAGGCCCCATGAACTGGAGCTAACCATGCCTTCTCCAATCAGCTGGGGATTGTGATTTTGTCCTTTAACCTATAGCCTCATAAAGGTCCCTTTCAAGGCTGCAGCCAGAGAATCTGAAGTATGACTTTGTAAGATAGCTCAACCTGACTTGATGTCAGCTTTCCCTCTACCCAATCCTAAGGAATCACGTTATTACAATGAAATCTATGCTTAGAAAAGATAAAAACACAGCCCACCCTGCATGGGAAATATACAGAGGAGGGGAATCTGCAGACAGACCTCCTGAATCTGCCCCTCACTGCTACAATGCCACAACTCCTGAAACAAAGACAAATAAGTGATGAACCAGCAGCCCCAGTCAGTGGTGGCAGGAGAACAAGAATCCATGTACAGCTCTGGCTGAGAGTTTTAGTCAAACCTGCTCAGAGAAACATGAGACAGCATGAGCAACACCCACTTAAACAAGTTCAGAGTCACCAGGCAGACAGTTCTGGCTGAGAGCTTGAGTCAAACTCACTCAGGCAGTGTGAACAACACCCAGCCAAACAAGTTCTGAGGGTCACCAAGTGGACATCTCATGCCAAGAGTTCTACTCAAATTTGCTCAGGCAGCACAATCAACACCAACCCAAATAAGTTTAGAAGGTGGCCAGGCAGACAGCTTTGGTGGAGAGTTCCATTCAAATTTGCTTAGGTAGTGCAAGCAACACCCACACAAAAGAGTTCAGAGGGTCTCAAAAATGTTAGAAAATAACAATCAGTGGGCAGGTCTATCTAAGAATTCTGGGGGCCTGGAGGAGGTTCTTTTCTAGCAGGAAAGGGAATCAGGAAAGTTCATTCCTCTCTCTGCCAAAGTTAGAACTGTAGCACTACTGTTTCCATTGCCACTCAATGGCCCACACAATGCCCTTACTCTCAGAAAACTCATCAAATACTCTGTCCTCTGCAGGTGGTGTCTTTAAGGCATCCAGGATAGGGGGAATGGTGAACTGTGTGCTCAGGGTTGTGGAAAAAATATTTGTTCATTTTTGTGCCAGGAGGATAGGCCTAGGCTTGCAGGTGAGATCTCCCTGAGTGGGACAACTGGGATTTAGTGGCTCTCTTCAATGGAGTTCCTTGCTTACTTATGGAAATCCTGCCATGGACCTCCCACTTGGGAGAGGCATCTCCTGCACTCTTGTCAATGGACACCTTCACATTATTCACTCTGTACCTGATCTTTGTTGTGTTTCTTTCTCCATTTTGACCTCCTTGATTGTCTCAGTGGGAATAGTGTGCACCTAGGTTTCTTCTCTCTGCACTCGACTCTCCACCTTCAGCTTCTCCAATTCCACTTCAGTACAACATCTCTCCCTCTGGACAGGAGCCTCTGGCAAAAGCTGCTCTAGTCAGCCATTTTAACTCCTCCCCCTTATCTCTTGTCCTTGTGCTCAACTCCCAACTTTCAGCTTCTCCAAGTTTGCATCAGTTCATCTCTTTTTACTTTGGATAAGAACTTCTGGTGTAAGCTGCCTCTAGTTGGCTATATTGCCCTCTCAGCATAAATATGTATTGTTATTCATAAGAAACCCATTTGATAACTCCTGAGTTCATGCTAATGAGATTTACTTAGGTTGGGACCCCTAGATAGCCTCAGGATGGGGTGAGCCAACAGAAAAAAAAAAAGAGTAATTAAAGGATTAGAGGTCTTGGAACTTTTAGTCCCACATACAGATCACTGGGAATGAGAGCTGCTGAAGATCAAGCTCTATAAAAACTCATGAATATGTTGGTGGAACTTCAAACTAAAACAACCTTTTAGGAAGGAAGTATGGAGAATTCTCATAGAACTGAAATTAGACTTCCCATTTGATCCTGCAATTCCATTACTAGGCTTCTACCCAGAAGAAAAAGAATCATTTTATTATAAAGACATTTGCACTAGACTGTTTATCACAGCTCAATTTACAATAGCCAAAATGTGGAAACAACCTAAATGCCCACCAACTCAGTAATAGATTAATAATCTGTGGTAATGTATATCATGGAATACTATTCATCCAGTAGAAAAGATGGAGTCTTTACATCTTCTGTATTAATCTGGATAGAATTGGAACACATTCTTCTTAGTAAAGTATCACAGGAATGGAAAAGCAAGAATCCAATATCATCAATTCTAATAAGAAGCCAGTAGATGATCTATTATATACCCACAGAAGAGAAAAAACTCAAATCAATTCAAAGTTTGGAGATGGGGAAACAAGGGAGCAGAAAGAGATGCAGAGGGAGGGATATGGGAGGTTATGGTATATAGCACACCTCTTGCAGGTCAAACACAATTATAAGGGGGACTTTACCTAACAAATGCAAATATTGTAACCTAATTCTTTGTACACTCAATGAACTTGAAACAATAAAAAGACCTCTTGAATAATAAGATTTTATAAGTTTTTAAGTAGGTGAAAACTTGGAGATGATGGAGAAATTATGTATCCAGAGAGGACATAGAATTTCTACACTTGACCCTTCCACTCCATTCTTCTGCATCCTTAATAATAAGCTTGTAAATATGTTTACTTAATTATTTTTTGAGCTACCTGGAAAATTAATTGAACCCCCAAATGAGGAACCTCATGTTTGTACACAGTTGGTAAGAAGTATAGGTCACAACCTTGGATTGGATATTGGTGTCTTGTGGGACTGAAACTTTAACTTGTGGGATCTGACACTGTCTCCAGGTAGATGGTTTCAGACAGTGTCAGAAATGAATTGAAATATAGGACACTCAGTTGGTGTCTGCTGGAGGATTGCTTGATATGGAGAGAACCCCCCCACATCTCACAAAAGTATGCTGTGAGTATATTGAACAGAGTAGAGAGAAAAAAAGTTTTTTGTTTTTTGGTTTTTTTTGTTTGTTTGTTTTCCCCTCCAGATAGGGGATGGAGTAAAGGGCCTACATAGTGTTTCTGGATTTCTAGGGATCATAAGATGTCTGGGACTAGGGACCCAGCTCTTACCTTTCTCCAGTAAACTTTGGAGTTCACTCTCGTGCTTTAAGATAAATTTATACTGCTTGTTCTTGGTCACCTGACTCAGAGATGTAGAGTCAAGGCAGTCCTCAGTCCTAGATGCGGTGTGGGGGGAGCATGGACCAAGTTTGTTTAGACAATGCTGTATAGACTCTCATGTTCTAGAACAGGGGTCCTCAAACTATGGCCCGTGAAACACATGCAGCCCACTGAGAACATTTATCCAGGCCTGTCGGGTGTTTTTGCCACCACTGCCTGTCCTGCTTAGCAGCTGACTCGTCCCAGGTCTGCAGTGCGCATGTATAAAATATGCACCACACTCTCTGACTCCCCTCCTTCTGTCTCTCGACTCTTCCTCTCAGTCTTGGGCATGATCGATTGGTTGAGTCACGAGCTTGCCTGTGCAGAGCCTGTTGCTGCCTGAGGGCAAAGGTAAGAACAAGTTAGGATTTATTTATTTACTTATTTATTGAAGTTAGGAGGTCTATTTTTTTTTTTTTTAAAGTTAGTAGGGCCTTTTTTTGTGGTTAAGGGGGACTTTTTTCCTGAAGTTAGGAGGTCTTTTTTTTGCAGATGGGGGCACCTTTCTTTTGAAGTTAGGGGAGCCTTTTTTAAAATTTGTTAGTTGGTTTGGGGTGGTTTCTAGGGGGGTTGCATCATAGTGATAATGCAAGTAGTCAGCACTCAGTGCTAACGCAAATTGTCAGTGCTCAGAGGTAATGCAAATGGTCAACGTTCAGAAGTAATGCAAATAGTCAGTGCTCAGTGGTAATGATAATTGTAAGTGCTCAGTATTAATGCAAATTGTCAGTGGTCAGTTTTAATGCAAATGGTCAGTGTTTGGTGTTACCGCATGGGTGCCCCAAATTTGTAATCTACCTCGGGCCCCATGGAAACTTAATCCGGATCTGCAGACAGTCAAGGAGTAGTAACCCAATTCAATGGACAGTACGTGCATTTATATTCTGATTGCTATTCAGTTGTGTTTGATGTTGTATGTTGTGTGCTGTGTAAGCCTCGGTTCACAGTTGCCATCTCTGAGAAGTGTGAGTTCAGCCATACTTGTATACAAGCATATGGCTGAACTTGCATTGGATTCGAAAGAAAAAAGCCATACTTGCCTTCTTTTTTCCTGCAGTAGAATCTTATCACATGGGTCTTCTCACCCATGCGATCAGATTCCTGTGTGAGTTCATAGATTGACGTGCAGTTCACACTGGGTAGGGTGAACTGGAAAGGTGGTGGAGGAACCGGCTCTGTAATCGTGCCGGTTCCTGCACCACAGCAGTGTGAGCCTGAGGTAAAAGTGGACTTCCAGCAACATGGGCACTGGTGAGGCTGAAATGTTGTAAACTGGCAAGGCTGCATTGATGGACACTGATCAAACTGCATTGATGGGCAGTGCAGTGTATATGTCTCTGTGTGGGCAAAAGTTATTGCTGATATATGGTTTTTGTACTGCTGTATATGTATATTGGTATTTTACTAATAGCAATTTGGAATCCCAAGGAAACAATGATATCAAGAAAGAGAAAAATTGAGACTTCCATAAGAGCTGCACTGCGACTACAATCGGTGAATGCCCGGACCTCCATAAGAGCTGCGCTACAAGACCATGATCAACGCCCACCCAAAACCACACAAGAGATGAGCCATGACCATGATCTGCGCACACCCAGACCTTTGTAAAAGCTGCTCTGCAACTGCAATTGGCACCCGCCTGGACCCCCGTAGGTGCTGCACCACCTAGACCTCTGTAAGAGATGTGCAGTGACCATGATCGGTGCCCACCCGTACCTCCATAAGAGCTGTGCCATGACAGCAATCGGCACCCACCCAGACCTCGGTAAGAGCTGCACCTGCCAGGCCTCCACATGCCCTGAATAGAAACTCCAGGAGCCAGGCAACACCACATCCTCCCTCTTGTACCCTCTCTGCCTCCACACCAGCCCGCTCATCTGGCCAGGGGCTCTGGTAGCCATGTGCCCTCCGGAGCCCTCCCTGGCTCTGCATGGAGTCCTTCTCCTGGCCAGAGACTGCTGGAGCCTTGGGTTCTCTGTGCCAAAGTCACTGGGTGCAAGGAACTCCCAGAACCATGTGCACCACCCCCTGCCCTGTTGCTGGATCCAGGTGTGTCACACTCCAGAGCTGCTTTCACAACCAGAACTCCCTGGCTGGGGAAGCCCCAGAGGAAATACACACGGTCACTGCCTACAAAGAACCAGCAACAATACAGTGATCCCGCTTGGGTCTAATCTTAGAGAGACACCTCCCCAACTCTGAGGAAAGCCAGCGACAATGGTGAAAAACAATCATGAGGTGAAATCAACAAAAAAACACTGGCAATATGAATAATCAGAGTAGATCAACTCCCCCAAGGATCAATGGGGCAGACACAACACAAGATCCCATGCACAAACAAATAGCTGAGATGTCAGAAATTGAGTTCAGAATCTGGATAGGATAGCAAATAGGATCAATTTAGAATTCCAAGCAGTAACCCAAAAGATATCTCAAGAATTCAATGAATTCAAAGACCAAATGACCAAAGATTTTGACACATTGAGACAAAAAGTTGCAGCCATCAAAGATCTGAGAAACACAGTAGAATCCCTCAGTAACATAATGGAGCAAGAAGAAAAAAGGATTTCTGACCCTGAAGACAAAGCATTCGCACGCTTGCAAACTCTCAAAGAGGAAGAGAAATGGAGGGCAAAAACAGATCACTCTCTCAGAGAGTTCTGGGATAATTTGAAAAAAACAAACAAACAATATTCATCTTACAGGGATCCCTGAAAGTGACGAAGTGGCTTCACAGAGCACAGAGTCTCTTCTCCATGAAATTATGAAGGAGTTAAATTAAAACCATTTCCACTTAGATCAGAAACCGGGCTAGGTTTTCCATTGTCTCTATTGCTCTTTAACATTGTAATGGAAGTTTTAGCCATTGCAATTAGGGAAGAAAAGGCAATCAAGGGTATCCACATAGGGTCAGAAGAGATCAAACTTTCACTCTTCGCAGACGATATGATCATATATGTGGAAAACACTACAGATTCTACTACAAAACTTTTAGAAGTGATCAAGGAATATAGCAATGTCTCAGGCTACAAAATCAACACCCATAAAACTGTAGCCTTTATATATACCAACAATAACCAAGCTGAAAAAACAGTCAAGGACTCTATTCCTTTCACAGTAGTGCCACAGAAGATGAAATATTTGAGCATATACCTAACAAAGGACGTGAAAGATCTCTACAAAGAGAACTATGGAACTTTAAAAAGAGAAATAGCTGAAGATGTTAACAAATGGAAAAACATACCACACTCATGCCTGGGAAGAATCAACATTGTTAAAATGTCCATACTACCCAAAGCAATACCTAATTTTAATGCAATTCCTATTAAAGCTCCATTGTCATATTGTCAAGATCTTGAAAAAACAATACTTTGTTTTATATAAAATCAGAAAAAACCTCGAATAGCCAAAACATTACTCAGCAATAAAAACAAAGCAGGAGGAATCACACTACCAGACCTGAGACTGTACTAAAAATCAACAGTGATCAAAACATCGTGGCACTGGCACAAAAAAAGAGAAGTAGATCTTCGGAACAAAATAGAGAATCGAGAGCTCCATATTGCTACTTACAGTTATTTGACAAGCCAATTAAAAACATTCAGTGGGGAAAAGATTCCCTATTTAACTAATGGTGCTGGTTGAACTGGCCGGCAACCTGTAGAAGACTGAAAATGAACCCATACCTCTCACCATTAACTAAGATAGACTCTCACTGGATAAAAGACTTAAACTTAAGACATAAAACTATAAAAATACTTGAAGAAAGTGCAGGGTAAACTCTTGAAGGAATCGGCCTGGGTGAATATTTTATGAGGAGGACTCCCCAGGCAATTGAAGCAGTATCAAAAATACATTACTGGGACCTGATCAAACTAAAAAGTTTCTGCACAGGCAAGAATATAGTAAGCAAAGCAAGCAGACAGCCCTCAGAATGGGAGAAAATATTTGCAGGTTATACCTCTGATAAAGGTTTAATAACCAGAATCCACAGAGAATCAACTTATTAGCAAGGAAAGAACAAGTGATCCCGTTTCAGGGTTGGCAAGGGACTTAAAGAGAAAATTCTCTAAAGAAGACAGACTCACGATCTACAAACACATCAAAAAAAAGCTCATCATCCTCAATCATCAGAGAAATGCAAATCAAAACTACTTTAAGATATCACCTAACCCCAGTAAGAGTAGCCCACATAACAAAATCCCAAAACCAGCGATGTTGGCGTGGATGTGGAGAAAAGGGCACACTTCTACACTGCTGGTGGGAATGCCCACTAATACGTCCCTTCTGGAAGGATGTTTGGAGAATACTTAGAGACCTAAAAATAGACCTGCCCTTCGATCCTATAATTCCTTACTAGGTTTATATTCAGAAGACCAAAAATCACAATATAACAAAGACATCTGTACCAGAATGTTTATTGCAGCCCAATTCATAATTGCTAAGTCATGGAAGAAGCCCAAGTGCCCATCGACCAACGATTAGACTAGCAAATTGTATTACATTTATACCATGGAATATTATACAGCCTTAAAGAAAGATGAAGACTTTACCTCTTTCATGTTTACATGGATGGAGCTGAAACATATTCTTCTTAGCAAAGTATCTCAGGAATGGAAGAAAAAGTATCCGATGTACTCAGCCCTACTATGAAGCTAAATTATAGCTTTCACATGAAGGCTATGACCCAACTATAGCACAAGAATATGGGGAAAGGGCCAAGGGAGGGGAATGGAGGGGGAAGGTCATGGTGGAGGGATGGTAATGGGTGGAGCCACACCTACGGTGGATCTTAGAATGGGTACAGGCAAAACTTACTAAACACAGAATACAAATGTCTACATACAATAAGTTAGAAAATGCCATGAAGGCTATGTTGAACAGTTTGATGAGAATATTTCAAGTTGTATATGAAACCAGCACATTGTACCCCTTGATTGCACTAATGTACACAGCTATGATTTAACAATAAAAATAAAATAAAATAAAATAAAGAGGAAAATTGAGTTGGAGTGTAGGATATTCAAAGAATAGTGGACTTATGATTACTTTTTCATGCAGTGCAAGGAAAGAGCTTTGTGTTTGATATGCCAGAATATAGTGTCTGTGTTCAAAGAATATAATTTGCATCAACACTATCAAACTTAACATAAAGATAAATCTGATTGGTCGGAGAAGTGAGAAAAGATAAAATATTAAAACTGAAAAATACATTTACAACTCAGAAAAATACTTCTGTGAAGCAGAAGCAGCTAAATATTTCATCACTGTGAGAAAGTTTTCAAGTTGCCAATCTAATACCGCGCACTGGCAGACAATTCGTGGAGGGAGAATTTGTTAAAGAATCCCTTCTTTCTGTCACCAAAGAAATGTGTCCAGAGAAGGTAAATTTATTTAGTACAGTGAGTCTTTTAGGACTTACAATTATATGAAGGATTGAAGAAATGGGAGACAAATTTGCATCAGCATTTGCAAAACTCCACAAAAATCTTTCCTATTTTCCTTGGCACTCAATGAAAGTAATGATTTTTGTGATTCTGCACACTTCTAATTTTTGTTCATGGTACGAATGACTATTTCAAAGTCACAGAAGAGCTTGCTGCACTGCAAAGCATCACATGAACAGCTAACGGAGAGAATATCTATGAAAAGGTTCGCCAAACCGTGAATGGTTTAGAGCTGGACTGGGCTAAACTAGCCAGTGTGACAATTGATGGTGCTCCTAGCATGGTGGGGGTGTAAGAAAGGCATAATCGCTCGCATTAACCAAGAGATGGACAAAGATAACCATTCTCATACAATAGCAATACACTGCCTCATCCACCAACAAGCGCTGTGTAGTAAATCCCTGAAGTGGGACTCTGTTATGAAAATTGTGGTATCTTGTGTTAAATTCATTAGAGCTAATGCACTAAACCACAGACAGTTTCAGGAATTTCTGTCGGAGCTAAATGTTGCCTATGAGGATGTTCTGTACCACACAGAAATCCGTTGGCTGAGTTGAGGGAGAGTTTTGAAACATTTCTATGACTTACTTCCACAGATTACAGCTTTTCTGCTTTCAAAAAACAAAAAAGTATCAGAGATCAATAATTCAGAATGGAAATAGCACCTTGCTTTTCTGATAGATGTAACAGAGCTACTCAACAGTTTCAATGTGCAACTTCAAGGAAAGGGGAAGCTCATCAGTGACATGCAATCACATGTGAAAGCATTTGAAGTAAAATTAGGACTCCTCATCAAACAAGTGAAGGAGGAAAATTTCTGCCATACCCCCGCAACTCAAAATCTGTTAGTGGAAAAACCATTGGCTGCACTCCCAAACAAAGTATGTGTGGATTCACTGGAAAAGTTGCAAAAAGTTCCAATTTAGATTTAATGAACTTCCAATTTAGATTTAAAGAACTTCATCTCCATGAACAGGACATACAGCTTTTCTGTAACCAATGTTCTATTGACATTGAAAATGTGGATACAATTTCTCAATTGGAACTGGCTGAACTGCAGAATTGTGATGTCTGAAAGACGCATTTAAGTCAAGCAGCCTTCCTAATTTCTGTGCATTTCTCCCCTCTGAGATATGTCCTAATCTCAGGAACCATGCACTCAAAATGACAACCATCTTTGGCAACACTTATGTCTGTGAACAGACTTTTTTTTAGAATGAAATATCTGAAATCAGATCTAGACTAACTGATGCACACTTGCATCACTTGTTACGACTAGCAGTGACAAATATGGAACTGGACATTGACCATCTCATTAGCCAAGAGCAGGCCCGTAGTTCTCATTGAAATACTGGCAAGTTTGCTGATTTAACTTTTCTTGTTCTTCATTTTAAATATTGTATTTGTTCCCATTTTGTTTTTTTACTTCCAAATAAGATATGTGCAGTGTGCATAGGAATTTGTTCTTAGTTTTTTTTTTTTTTTTTTTTTTTTTTAAATATAATCTGGCCATTCAACGGTCTGTGGGACAGTGAACTGGCCCCCTGTTTAAAAAGTTTGAGGACCCCTGCCCTATAAGGAAAGGGGAGATACTTACCTTTCACCTCCAGAAGCAGAGTACCCAGTCCCAGGCTACCCACTTTATTCTTTCTGATGTCTTCCCTACATCCCTCAAACATTATTCACAGGGTTCTCTCCAGTACAGTAGTGGATGAGAGATTTCCTTTCATCTTCCAGCTTTGATCAATGAGTAGTGGCTACCTGGAGGACTGTCTGGAGAAGGATTCTAAAATTGTGCTTACATTCAAACTAATTTATGATGTTTGTCATGAATAGAGGTTATGGGAATTCATCATGTGTACCTTCTATTATGAGTCTATTGGGCCTAAAAATGACGCTCACAAAGTGTAGCTACTAAGGTCAGCCTTGCACTCTATTCTCTGTGTGTCTCTATTATCTCTCTGTGTGTATTAAACTTTCTTCACCCAATTTTTTTTTTCAGAACCTTAGAGCTATCAGTCAGGTAATTCCGGTTCATGGTGGATATCCCAATAGGCTCTAGCTATGAAAATGCCAAACAGAGAGCACTGAGAAAGATATTTTCTCAGGGTCCAGAACAGAGTCTAAAGTAAGTAGGATTAATTAGCACAACATCAAGTATTTTAAGACAAGGAAGTCTGTTTATCAGGCTTGCTATTCTCACATCCAGCCTGAATTTCCCTTCTATGGACACCTGGAAAAGACAAACGTTCAGGTGGCTAGCATGTAGCTAATACAAAGCATTTATTGGTAGATACCATGACTTGGCCTTCTGAAATGAGAAGAGACGGGTATGGTCCTTCTGCATGTCACTTTTTCACACATTTAAAATATTTTTCTCCCAAATGTGCTCTGATGACCTTTGTTTCATGGTATAGCAGCAGCAGTAGCCCTTAGGATTCCCAAAGGCAAATTAATCAGAAAATGCTGCATTGTAGACTAGTGGTCTTCTTGCAAATATTAATACATTAATGGCATCTAAAAGAATGCATTTTTTTGGATGGTGACTTAGGAAACGTTGATTTGAAACAACACTACTGGTCAAGAAGTATTATGAATGTCTCTATTAAATCCCTGTTGCTAAGATATAAGCCTATTTCTATTTGTTCTGAGCTTGGCTTTCTTTCCTAGTATTTTAGGTGCACAAAAGACTCCCTGTATTTCAAGATACCCCTATAACTCCTGTGGCCATCCCTTCCTAAGCCCCTTTCTCATGGTTAAGTCAGTGATTCTCACGGCCTGGAGTATAGAGAATATAAATCTCAGGTTGCCAAGATCCTCAGGCCAGGATAGAACCTGGATCAAGTCCTTAAAGAACTCAGAGACCTTACCAATGAGTAGGTAGAACAGGTCCTCCCTTGATGAATTCACCCACAGCTGGAAACTATTGCCTTGGCTGTAAGGAAGGAAAAAAATGAGGGAATAATTTTAAGAGGAGATAGGCATAAATAATTACTACAGGCTTGAGCCTGAGATAACTACCCTCTGAACAACTCACACAATCTTTGGTAGGCCATGGTGGTGCCTGAGAGAAGCAGTTATGCTTCTCCCACATCCTTCCCCACAAAATTCTATAGACTTTAGGGATCTTCAGGGAAGACACCATCACCAAAGATAATCAGAGTTTAGTCTGGGACCACTATGAAAACCAAAGCAGGGTAGGATAGTATTAATAGGAAAGGGGCTTGGGTAGGAGCAAGCAAATGCTGAAGGAAAAGGGCAAGAGAAATAGTGAGAGAGAGGGGGCTTTGACAATGTTAAGCAAGAGGAAGGTATAGGAAATTTTTGATCAGGGAGGGCACTGGGACTATTGAAGAAGGGTGTATTAATTTTCTAATGCTACTCTTAACAAATCGGCATAAACTCAGTGCCTTAAAACAACAGAAATGGATGTTAATATAGTGCTGAAGGTCTGATATTTAAAATGCTTTGGCAGAGCTGCATTCCTCAGGAACTTCTGGGGAAGAATCCATTTCCTTGACTTTTCCACGTACTAAAGACTGCCTACATTCCTTGGTCGATGGTCCCTTTCCTTGCCTTCAAAGCCAACAGTGTAGTATCTTTTAATTTTTCTCCCTCCCTCTCTTTCTTGCTCTCTCTGCTTACATCTTCATATTACTTTTTTTTTTCTGACTTTGACTCTCTTTCCACCTACTTACAAGAGCCTTTATGATTACATTGAGATGGCTCATATATATACTAATAGTTTCCTCATCTCAACATTTTTAACTAAATCATATTTACAAAGTCTCTTTTGCCATGTAAGGTAACATTTATTTTATTTTATTTTTTATTATTGTCAGTACTATTTTTCTTTTTTTATTAAGTCATTTGTACATAGATCAAAAGTACATTTATGCCATATGGGATTCAATGCGTTGACTATTTGTACAAATTGGAGTTCTTACATCCTACTAATAGACATAGCCTTCACCTCATTTACACAATTACAGCATTAAAACACTTGTGTTCTACACTTGATAGATCTCACTTGTACTTGCAATATCTCCATAGGTGTGGTCCCCATACTAACCATCCCTCCATAGACCCACTCCCCTCCCTTTCCCACATTCCTTTCCCTCCTACCCTACCCTCCTTCATCCTGGGCTATAGTTGTGTTTCATTTTTCATATGCAAGTGTGAGTGATTATAAATTGGTTTCACAGTAGTACTCAGTAATTGGATTTTTTTCCCCATTCCTAAGATACTTTGCTAAGAAGAGTATTTTTCCAGCTTCATTCATGTAAACAAAAAGAGAGGTAAAGTCTCCATTTTTTAATGCTGCATAGTATTACATGCTATACATATACCACAATTTATTAATCCATTCATGGGTTGATGGGCACTTAGGCTTCTTCCATAACTTGGCAATTATGAATTGAGCTGCAACAAACAATCTAGTGCAAATATCTTTATTGCCAAATGATTTTTGGTCCTTTAGATATACACCTAGAAGAGGAATCACAAGATCAAATGTTTACATTTAGAACCCTGAGTGTTCTCCAAACTTCTTTCCAAAAGCAACGTACTAGCTTGCATTCCCAACAGCAGTGCAGAAGTGTTCCTTTTTCACATCCAAGCCAACATCTGTAGTTTTGGGATTTTGTGATGTGGGCTACTCTTACTGGAGTTAGATGGTATTTCAGAGTAGTTTTGGTTTGCATTTCTCTGATGATTAAAAATGATGAGCATTTTTTCATGTGTCTGTAGGCCCTGCGCCTGTATTCTTCAGAGAAGCTTCTGTTCATGTCTCTTGCCCACAATGAAATGGGATCACTTATTTTTTGCTTAGTAATAAGTTCAAGTTGTCTGTGGATTCTGGTTATTAGGCCTTTGTTGGAAATATAACTTGCAAAAATCCTCTCCCATCCTGAGCACTGTCTACTTCTTTTATTTAGTGTGTTTTTGGCAGTACAGAAGCTTTTTAATTTGATCAGATCCCAGTAATGTATTTTTGATGTTGCTTCAATTGCCTGGGGTGTCTTCCTTATAAAGTATTCTCCCAGGCCATTTTTTTCAAGTGTTGCCCATGCATTCTCTCTAAGAATTTTTATAGTTTCATGTCTTAAGTTTGAGTCCTTTAGCCAGTGAGAGTCATTTTTTGTTAGAGGAGAAAGGTTTAGGTCCAGTTTCAGTCTTCCACAAATTGCCAGCCAATTCACCCACCACCATTAGTTCAATGGGAAATTTTTCTGCCAATTTATATTTTTAATAGACTTATGAAAAATCAAATGATAAGTATCTAGGTTCACCTCTTGGTCTTCAATTCTGTTCCGTACATCTACCTCTCTATTTTTGTTCCAGTTCCATGCTGTTTTGATCACTATCAATTTATAGTATAGTCTGAAGTCTGGAAGCATGATTCCTCCCGATTGGTTTTTATTTATGACTAAAGTCTTGGCTATTCTAGTTTTTTTCTGTTTCCATATAAAACAAGATACTAATTATTTCTGGTCTTTAAAGTATTACAGAGGTGATTTAATAAGGATTGCATTAAATGTGTAAATTGCTTTAGGTAGTATAGACATTTTAACAATGTTGATTATTCCTGGCCATGAGCATGGTATAGTGTTCCTTTTGTTAACATCTTCAGCTACTTCTTTTCTCAGAGTTTCATAGTTCTCTTTATAGAGATCTTTCACATTCTTAGTTAAATACACTCCTAGATAGTTCATCTTCTTTGGCACTATTGTAAAAGGAATGGAGTCTTTGATTGTTTTTTCCCCTTGACTATTGCTGTTCTATATAAAGGATACAGATTTGTGAGTGTTAATTTTGTATCCTGAGACATAGCTGTATTCCTTGATAACTTCTAGGAGTTGGGTAGTTGATTCCCTGGCGTTTCCAGATATATAATCATATCATCTATGAAAAGTGACAGTTTGATCTCCTATGGTCTTATTTGGATCCACTTGATTGCCTTCTCTTGCCTGATTGCAGTGGCTAAGACTTCCATTACAATGTTAAAAAGCAGTGGAGACAGTGGGCATCTTTGCCTGGTTCCTGATGTGAGTGGAAATGACTTCACTTTTACTTCATTCAATATGATATTGGCTATGGGTTTGCTGTAGATTGCTTGTATCAGTTTAAGAAGTGTTTCTTGTATAATTATTTTCTTAAGTGTTCTGATGAAGAAAGATGCTGGATATTGTCAAAAGCTTTTACTGCATCAGTTGACAGAATGATATTGTCTTTGTTTTTTAATTTGTTTATGTGATGTATTATATTTATGGGTTTATGTATATTGAACTATTGAACCATCCTTGGGAACTTGGAATGAAACCTACCTGCTTGTGATGTATAATTTGTTTGAAGTGTTATAAGATTATGTTTGCTAGAATCTTATTGAATATTTTTGCATCAATATTCTTTAGAGATATTGGTCTATAATTTTCTTTTCTTGTTGGGTCTTTTACTGATTTGGGTAATCAGGGTGATATTTTGCTACACAGAATGTGATGGAAAGTATTCATTCTATTTCTATGTTTTGGAAAAGGTTGAGTAATATAGGTACTAGTTCCTATTTAAAGGTTTGGTAGGATTCTGCTGTGAAGCCATCTGGTCCTGGGCTTTTATTTTTGTGAAGATTTCTTATAGTTGATATTATTTCAGAACTTGCTATAGGCTTGTTCAACATTTCCAATTCTTTCTGGCTAAGTCTAGAAGGGTGGCATGTTTCCAAGTGTTGATCTATTTCCTTCAGATTTTTATACTATTCATTAAGGATTTGTTGAATTTCTGAGGAGTCTGTTGTTATTCTTCCTTTATCATTTCTGATTTGTGAAATTAGGGATTTTACTCTTCTACTTCTGGTTGGGTTAGCCAAAGGTTTATCTATTTTATTGACCTTTTCAAAAAAACAACTCTTTGATTGGTTGATCTGTTCTATTATTATTTTGTTTTCAATTTTATTAACTTATGCTCTAATTTTAGATATTTCTTTTCTTCTGCTGTGGTTAGTGTTGGATTGTTCTTCCTTTTCCAGTCTTTTGAGATGTCCCATTAAATTGTTGACTTTTTCTCTTTCTGTATTTTTTTTAATCATTAAATCATAGCTATGTACATTAATGCAATCACGGAGTACAATGTGTTGGTTTTATATAAAATTTGAAATATTTGTAGCAAATTATTTAACATAGCCTTCATGGCATTTTCTTAGTTATTGTGTTAAGACATTCATATTCTACATTTAATAAATTCCACATGTACCATTGTAAGATACACTGTAGCTGTGGTCCCACCCTCCCTCCACCCATCCGCCCCCCTCCCATCCCCTCCACTCTATGTCCCATTTCCCCATATTACTGAGCTATAATTGGGTTATAGCTTTTATATGAAAACTATAAATTAGTTTCAGAGTAGGGATGTCCCATGGTGTACTTATACTACAATTTATTAATACATTCGTCGGTTGATGGGCCGTTGGGCTTCTTCCATGACTTATCAATTATGAATTGGGCTACAATAAACATTCTGTTATAAATATCTTTATGTGATTTTTGGTCTTCTGGGTATATACGTAGTACAGGAATTGTAAGATCGAATGGCAGGTCTATTTTTAGATCTCTAAATGTTCTCCAAACACCTTTCCATAGGAAACATATTAGTTTGCATTCTCTCCAGTGGTGTAGAAGTGTTCCCTTTTCTCCACATCCATGCCAACATCTCTGGTCTTTGGATTTTGTGATATGGGCTAATCTTACTGGAGTTAGATGATATCTCAAAGTAGATTTGATTTGCATTTCTCTGATGATTAAGGATGATGAGCAATTTTTTCATGTGTTTGTAGGTCGTGCGCCTGTCTTCTTCAGAGAAGTTTCTACTCAAGTCCCTTGCCCAGCCTGAGATGGGATCACTTGTTTTTTTTCTTGCCAATACATTTGAGTTCTATGTGGATTCTGCTTATTAAACATTTCTTGGAGACATAAACTGAAAATTCTTTCTCCCATTCTGATGGCGGTCTGCTTGCTTTACTTCCTGCATTCTTTGCTGTGCAGAAGGTTTTTAGTTTGTTCAGATCCAAGTAGTATATTTTTGAAGCTGCTTCAATTGACTGGGAGGTCCTCCTCATAAAATATTCACCAAGGCCGATTTCTTCAAGAGTTTTTCTTGCACTTTCTTCCATTATTTTTGTAGTTTCATCACTTAAGTTTAAATATTTAATCCAGTAAGGGTCTATATTAGTTAATGATGAGCAGTGTGGGTTCACATTTAGTCTTCTATGGTTCGCCAGCCAGTTCACCCAGCACCATTTGTTAAATAGAGAATCATTTCACCACTGAATGTTTTTAATTGGCTTGTCAAAGATCAAATAATGGTAAGTAGCTGGATTAATCTCTTAGTTCTCTATTCTGTTCCAGACATCTACTTCTCTGTTTTTGTGCCAGTACCATGCTGTTTTGATCACTATCAATTTATAGTATAGCCTGAAGTCTGGTAGTGTGATTTCTCCTGCTTTGTTTTTATTTCTGAGTAATGTCGTGGCTATTCAAGTTTTTTTCTGATTTCATATAAAACAAATTATTATTTTTTCATGATCTTTAAAGTATGACAGTGGAGCTTTAATATGGATTGCATTAAAATTGTACATTGCTTTGGGTAGTGTTGACATTTTGACAATGTTGATTCTTCCCATCCATGAGCATGGTATGTTTTTCCATTTGTTTATATCTTCAGCTATTTCTTTTTTCAGAGTTTTATAGTTCCCTTTATAGAGATATTTCATGTCCTTTGTTAGGTAAACTCCAAAATATTTCATCATCTTTGGCACTACTGTGAATGGAATAGAATCCTTGACTGTTTTTTTCCCCTTAACTATTGTTGTTATATATAAAGGCTACAGATTAATGAGTGTTGATTTTGTAACCTGAGACGCTGATGTATTCCTTGATTACTTCTAAGAGTTTTGTAGTAGAATCCCTGGTGTTTTCCAGATAAATCATATCATCTGTGAAGTATGAAAATTTGATTTCTTCTGACCCTATATGGATGCCCTTGATCACCTTTTCTTCCCTAATTGCAGTGGCTAAAACGACTATTACAATGTTAAAAAGCAGTGGACACAATGGGCAAC
>CAUYPK010006673.1:0-36802 GCA_963574355.1 Loris lydekkerianus
CATGTAAGTGCGGGTATCTTTTTTTTGTAAAATGACTCATTTCCTTTGGGTAGACCCCCGTAGTGAGACTGCTGGATTGAATGGTACATATCCTTGTTAGTACTTTGAGAAATCCCCATACTGGTTTCCATAGGGGTTATACTAATTCACATTCCCGCCAATAGAATACACCTATTTGTAAACCACTTTCTAGCACATGCTTTCCAAACATATACATGCAAGTCATAGAATGGACTATATTATCTATAATAGACGCTGTATGTGTTATTTACAGAATATTATTAATAATGAAATACAATCAAAAAGGTAAAGTAAAAATAAATATATTGGAGTACACGAGTTCCTTTACCAGTTTGTTACTTTTTTCTATGTTTTAATTTTTCCATACTAAAAAACAAAATGGGGAAATATTAAAAATAATTATTTTCTTTTTCTAATCTTAATGGAGTATCTGGTGGTGCAGCCTTAGCTTTCTAACTTGAAAATACAGAGCCCAATTAATCACCAAAAGTGACTTCTTTGCTTCCCTGAGGAGGGCACTTTTCTAAGAACTCAAAGGCAACTGTACAATTTACTTTCCACGGTAATATGGGGAGGCAGAGGCAGGGTCCAGACTAGCACACACTGACTTCTTGGCAGAGTTGAGCTTTCCGATCATTTCAGTCCTTTCCCTTTCTGATTCATATCTAAGAAGTCACTGCATTCTACTGATTTTCTCATCTTAATGTGTTATTGGGCACAAGTAGATGCTAAATGGTGTTACAAAAAGGCAATTGCAATGTTCGTTTTCATCTCATCCTCTATATAACAAGTGACATTTTCCCAAAGAAGAATTAAAAACAAACAAAAATAAAACCCTCCCACCAATATAGCAGACTGATGAACGATGGTCCTTTATAAAGTACATGACAGCCAGAAACAGGATAGTAGCTTTGGGAAGAAAACTCAGACACACCATTGGACTTCAGCATCATATCCCCACCACCAAGATTTGCAGAGGAGCTTGAGGAGAAGGAAATCAACCTACACACATGAATGCATGAAAAAGGCAAAGGCCAACTGGCCCTTAGAAACGAGGCTTCTGAAGCGAGGAGTGAACTCAGACATGCAGGGCTGGGGGGACCCTAGAGCAGAAGCAGAAGCTGCCTTGCTCCACAGAGTTCACAGAACTGCCCCGACAGAGGGTGGCCTGCTTAGGTGAGCAGGGACTGTGCCTGGCACAGCCTCAGGGTATGTCTGAGGTCGATGCCGTCAAGTAGACGGGAGATCAAGAACGACGTGATCTTTTAACAAAGTTTTCAATCATTTTCATCACACCTTTCTGTCATGTATCATAAAGTTCTGAGTGTTATTCCCATAGGTAGATTTGGCAAACCCTACTTGGCTTTTAGAATCAAGTTCTTAGCGGCCAGAGTGGGAGAACTATTGTGATACTCACTGCTTCTAATTCCTCTGCACGTCCCCAGTGCCCAGCACAATGCCTGGTGTACACAGGGTGCTCTGTGGGGTATGTTGAACAGTTGATCTTACCAGTTCCACACAGCTTCTACCCTGCTCTCCTGGAACACTTCCACTCTAGCCATGTGGGTCTCCTTAGCAGCCACGAAGCTATCTGGTTTATTCTCACTACCTCATGCTCTTGGTCAATCTAGAATGATCCCCCCCACCCCATTCTCTCTCTCTCCTTCTCAAATGCACCCTTCCTATAAACCCTTGCTGGGGACTCCCCTATTCCCAGGGTCTACACTGAGGTTTGCCACATTCTGTATCCTCTTTCCTTAGAGATACAGTCAGTGTGTAGCACCCCCAGCCCAACTCCCGTGCCCCCAGAGGTCTTGTTTCCTTGTTCTCACTGTGGCTACACAAAGCTGGGGGATGTTGTGGAAGACACACCAGTCCCAGAGATTTCCTCTCAGCTCTTCCATCATCAGGCGTCCTCAAACTTTTTAAACAGGGGGCCAGTTCACTGTCCCTCAGACCGTTGGAGGGCCGAACTGTAGTTTAAAAAAAAAACAAACCATGAACAAATTCCTATGCACACTGCACATATCTTATTTTGAAGTAAAAAAACAAAATGGGAACTAATACAATCACACCGCCTCATGTGGCCCGCAGGCCACAGTTTGAGGACCCCTGAATTAGCTATTCAAACAGGAGTAAATCATTCTCCTTTCTGTAGAATTCTCTGCTCCTTTGTTAAATAACAGGACTGAAGCTTTAAGGTTTTATAGTTGCTTCCCTAATTCTGAGGTTTTCAAGGGCGGGGATCATGTCTTTTATTGATTTTTATAATAGTATTCATGGAAGGGATAGGTGCTCTGTAATATTTGTCTAATTGTGACTGTGATCAATTAAAAATAAACTGATTCTCAATTTCAGGCAAGGTTTTGTCTGTTTAGTGAAGCAAGATCGTTTGGAGAAAAGGTGCCATAGATAAACCTGAGGAGGAGGCAGGACGCCCGTGGCCAGAGTGGGGTGGCTGGGCGTCTAGCTCCGGGCCTGGCGTTTCCCAGCTCTCTCATTTATTTGCTTGTTTGCTTTACGTCTCTGGCTTCATCCTCTTTATTGTAAAGGCAGTTGGTTGGAGGCAGTAATTACTCTCATTTCAAGTTTCCATAAGCAGCATAGTTTTTTAGTTTTTGGAAACTTTGTTGCCCCGGGTCTCATCTAACATACATGCCTTTGACATGCCATACTGACACGTATGACAGTAGAAGCCACACAGTCCGGAAGAGAGAACACTGTGGACTTCTGGGAATAAGCTTAGGGACATGGCCCTGCTCAGCCCTGTGCCCTGGGGAAATTGCAGAGTAACAGGAAATTTGAGGAAGCCACTGGCAGGAGGGCAGGCGGAAGGGAAGGGACAGGAACAGAACCAGCAGCTCAGTTCTTCGGCAGTCACCGCTGAAACACTCCCTTCTGTGCTGGCTGCTAGAAGGAAGGTGACAAGAAACCTGAGAACGGGGAACTTAATTATCACTTAGGCTTCCAGGGACACCTCCCACCGTCTCACAGAGGTTCCTTCCAGCATCCATTACACAGCCTAACACTCGGCCCTGGAGTTGGGTGCTTTACTTGAGTCTGACTGGACATAATTAGGAAACCATTTTCCTAATCTTTTTTCACCTACAAAACCTGCACTTGCTTACAGGGTGAATCAATAAGAGATGAAAACACAGAACTTTATCTATTTAATTTTTTTTGGAGACAGAGTTTCATTATGCCAACCTTGGTAGAGTGCCCTACCATGGCGCCACAGCTCACAACAACCTCAAACTCTTGGGGTCAAGAGATTCTCTTGCCTCAGCCTCCCAAGTAGCTGGGACTACAGGCACCTGCCACAGGCCCAGATATTTATTTATTTATTTTGGTCACAGTTGTCACTGTTGTTCAGCAGGCTGGGACTGGGTTTGAACCTGCCAGCGCCAGTGTATGTGGCTGGTGACCTAACCACTGAGCTACGGGCACCGAGCCAAATCACAGATCTTTAATAGTAAATACAATATAAAATGTTATTAAGAAAATAGAATATGGTGGCTCAGGACTGTATTCCTAGCACTTTGGGAGGCTGAGGCAAGTATATTGCTTGAGCTCAGGAGTTCGAGACCAGCCTGAGCAAGAGTGAGACCCTGTCTCTAAAAATAGAAACCTAGCAGGGCATTGTGGTAGGTACCTATAGTCCCAGCTACTTGGGAGGATGAGGCAAGAAGATCACTTGAGCCCTGGGGTTGGTGGTTGCTGTGAGCTATGATGATACCACAAGCACTCTCTACCCAGGGTGACAGAGTGAGATTCTGTCAAAAAAAAAAAAAAAAAAGAAAGAAAGATGAAAGGAAGGAAAGGAAGGGAAGAAGGAAGGAAAGAAGGAAGGGAAGGAAGGAAATAGAATGTGAAATGTAGAATGTGCTTGGTACTCTTTGCATTTTGTGTAATGTTTAAGCATTTCTCAATAAGGCCCCAATCCCTTGTTAACCCATTTATCAACACAAACCTTCACACATTCCTTCAACAGACATTGTTCCCAGTACCTGGTATGTGTCAGGCACTCTTCCAAGTGCTAGGGAGTCCAACACGAAAACATCCTAGAAGCAAGCTTGGAGGTTCTTGCAATCTAAAGAAATTGCCTGCAGAAGAGCAGACAATTATGATACATTATAAAAAATACCCTAGAGGTTCTTTATTTCCCAGGTCAGCCCCTTGTATGTTTCTTTCGGAGCACTTATCCCAGTTTGCAGTTATTTTCTTTGTGTAGCTACTTTGCTCTGTCTTTCCAATGAAAATATAAACTCTGTGTGGTTAGAGAGCATAATCTCTGCAATGATTATCAATTAAAATCTGAAATTTAAAATTACAGGAGGCATGCATCTAGATTATAATTATAGACGGCATATATTTAGATGATATTATATGTCATGTGCCTCTGAATAACAAATGTCTATGTTCTTTTTCTTGAAAGAAGTGTTCAGAATGAAAGCTTGGAATAGAGACACCTAAGCGAAGAGAGGAAGGCCATGATACAGACTGAGATTTTGCTATGAGCCTGACACCTGTTTCCCCGACCAGCTGCGTGCTTAAATGCATTTCAGGGCAATGGATCACACATTTTCTGAGAGAGGAAGTCTCGACAGTTCTTTGTTTTCCCCATGGAAAATCTTCACTGGCATCATGCTCATTCTCATCATGCTCATTCGCATTTTTCTAGAAGTCCCTCTGCCTCCTCCTGCTCTGCCCAAGGGTTGAGGGTGCTGAGTGGTAGTCTAATAATGCTCACCCTCTCCTGATGGAGGGATGCTAAGCCAGGCCTGTAGTCATGGCTGTCAACAGGTGCATCCAGCCTAGAAAGCTATATGGCAGGGGCGTTGTGGGTAAGGACAAGTTGGATTGCCATCAAAGAGGCTTTACCAAATGTGGCATTTAGTGCTCTGCTGCTTACCACCTCCACAGAACAAGAAAGAGCAGGGCTTCTTGCCCACCCCACATACAGACAGCTTGTGACTGAGGCAGCGTCGCTACCCCATAGGCGTGTAACTCACTGCTAACACCAGAAGCCCAGGAACCCAAGGAGTAGGGTGAGCAGGCCAACTGCTGACACAGGGGCAGATGGCAGACAGCAAGGCAGGGAGGAAGGAGGGAGCAGGACCAATCCAGAGATTCCAGGGAGGCTTGTGCAAAGCCTGTGGCTCTCCTGGTCTTGGCAGTGGCACTCAAACCCTTGGGGTTTGTGCCATCTGAGCAGGAGCTCTGCGATAGTCCCCATGACTCCCATTCCTCATGGCAGAGGGGGGATCTGGCAGGACACACCTCCACGCACCTGTATTTGCTAGAAAAAAAAAAAAAAAAACAGACTAAATCTGCCTCAATGTGGCACAGAAACTTCTAAATTTAAAAAAAATTGATAAAAGTTATAGACAAGTTTGAAATCTGTGGCTAGTGATAGACATATACAGTAAGGTCAAAGGCAATCTTCGAAATCCAAGACCCCTAATATCAAGTGGAATTCTTTTAAAATATCTCATGACTTTCTTTGCTCACATTTTCTCATAGTTGAGACTTAAACATTTATTGAAAAATGTGGACACTTACTAATTTACATTAAATTGTGACCACAGTGTCATAATGTATAATGTTAATTAAGCTATAATAGAGCTCCCCAGAGGTCTCCTACAGTATCATGCTCAGAAGGCTTAAGGTAAGTTACTCTGTGTGTGTGTAAACATAAAAACTATTGTATGCATTGTTACTTCAAATAATTGTTAAATGTTTCATGGTTTTCAACTCTGTTACCACTCCAACAATATCATGAGCAAGAAATTCTTAAAAAGCCTTCTTATTGCAAATACCTGCTAATGTTTTTTAATACTTACTAATAGTTTTTTAAAATCATAGGTAGGGTCACATCCCCCCAAAAGAAATGAGAAGAATCCATAGGGCCCAAAACCTAAGATTGAACTAAGCCAAGGGTGACACATGGATGGTAGAGACAAGGGCTATATCAAAGACATATGCCAATACTAGGAATGCAGAGACCTGGCTTGTACTGGCCACATGGGAGAATGAGAGACAAGGACTTTGGCCTACATAAAGTGTGAAGAAAAAACCAAGACCTCCATACACCCTGCACTTGTGAAGAATTACAGCCCCAGTGAAAGGGTGTCTAACAAATCTGCTCCCAGAAAGGAAATATGTCTAAGTTCTTGGCTACGGGTGGAAAAAAACATCTCTCTGGAAATTAGTAGCTACAAGCCTACCATGTACAGAATTAGGATTTAAACTTATTTCACTTGCATAGTCCAGGGAAATTCAATTTCATAAATTAAATTAAATTACTGTTGGACTGTGGGTGCCCCAGGATGCTTGGAATAAGATAATGCAAAATTTCTCAGGAAGAATGCATCTCAGCCTCAGAATTTGTGCATATAAAAAAAGTCAAAGATGAGCTTCTACTCATATTGTTAAGAAAAAATACAGAAGTCATCAGAAACAACAAAAAGCAGAGCTAGACACCCTTGTCCTCATTATTAGAATTATAGATAAGCACTAAAAATTAATGTAATTAAAATGTCTTCAGAAATATAATAGAGATTGGAAACATGACTATGGAGCATGATACTCTC
Source organism: Loris lydekkerianus (assembly GCA_963574355.1). Lineage (NCBI taxonomy): Eukaryota > Metazoa > Chordata > Mammalia > Primates > Lorisidae > Loris > Loris lydekkerianus. Next base: position 6,615 of record CAUYPK010006673.1, read on the forward strand.
AGAGATGACCAAGAAGATTAAAAAAAAAAAAGTGAACAAAACATAGAAATGAAAAGTATAATCTTCAACACATAAAGCTTACCAGAAGATTAGACAGAGCTGAAGAGGTAATAAGCAAGATGGAAGGTAGGGCATAAGATATTGAAATGAGTGCAGGAGAGACAAAGAAATAAAAAATTTGAAAGAAAAATAGCATGAGAAGCTCTATCATATGCCTGTTTCAATTTTCAAAAACAGAATAAATAGCATGAAAAAAGAAGCAAAATTAGAGAACAAAATGGCTAGAACATGTCTAGAATTGATGAAGCATATAAAATGCAAACAGGTTTAGGAATTAAAGCAAACTTCTGAAAACATTATAGTGCCACTGTGCAATATGAAAGACAAAGAGGAAACCTTAGAATCAGTCAGTGAAAACCAGTTTACTTATAAGGGAGAAACACTTAAATTGGTGAGAGCAGACCTCACCAGAAACAATAGAAGTCACAAATTAGTTAATAACATCTTCCTACTACAGATTGTATTTGGAGATAAATATTCAAATTGGAAGTAGAATAAAGGGAATACTTTTGAGAAGGGTGAAATAATACTGTCTTTGCTCACAGATGATTTGGTTGTCTGTGTAGAAAAATCTATAAGAATCCACAAAAAAACCCCTCCTTGAATTAATAAGTGATTATGATAAGATTACAAAATATAATATTATCACTTTCCTATATACCAGCAATAAGTAAGAGAAATTTGAAATTATGAATGTATTGTTCATTACAGTAGCCCAACCCAAAGTAAAATACTTAGGTGTATATCTAAAAACATGTGTAAGATCTCTGTAAGTAAAACTACAAAACTGATGAAAGAAATGAGAAAAGAACTATTATAAGTAGAGAGATTGTCCACATGAATGGATAGCAAGATTTAGTATTGATAAGATTCTGATTGTTTCCAACTTGATTTATACCTTTCTAATCACAATTACAATAAACTATTTTGTGGATATCAACACACTGATTCTAAGGTTAATATAGTGAGATGAAAGACCTAAAAAGCCAACTCGATATTAAAGAAGAACAAAGTCAGAGAACTGGCTATACCCAATTTCAAGAACTACTGAGAACCTACAGTAATCAGGACAGTGTGGTACTGGCAAAAGAGTAGACAAGTAGATCAATGGAGCAAAACAGAGAATCCAGAAATAGACCCCCATGAATAAGGCTTGACAAAGGAGCAAAGACAATTCAATGGAGAAAAGACAGTCTTTTCAATCAATAGTACTGGACCAACTGGGCACACATGTGCAAAAAATTAATCCAGACACAAACGTTACGCCCTTCCCCCAAATTAATTATAAATGTATTAAAGATCTGAATGTAAAATGTGAAACTATACAACTAAAAAATAACACAGGAGAAAAATCCAGGTAAATTTGCACATGGTGGTGACTTTTTAGATACATCAGCAAAAGCATGGTCCTTTACAATGGATGCTTCACATCTCATCTGACAGTATTCATGACGCAACTTACTGGATGGGACCTCAGACCTACCTGCTGCAGAGAAGCCAAATGCTTTCTGGGCATAGATAGAGCCAGAGCATGGTGTCTGCCTCAATTCTCCACTCCAAATCTGACTGGTGGTACTTTTATTTGGTGATAGCAAAACCATATCCATAATGCTAGTTGCAAGGGTCTGGAAAGGACATTTTAGCTTTGTAGCCTGTGCACATTAGAAAGACTTGAAATGGAAGCTGCTAAAGGCCACTCCTCCATATCCTCCACATAGGCAGCCATACTTAAAGTGTTCTTTGGTTGCTCAGAAACAAAGTAAAAATAGTGAATAGTTTTACACATAATTTAAATACATAGATTAACATTTTAAGGGCAACCTTTAAAAGAAGCAAAATGTATATCTTCTATAAATACAGTTGAAAAATCAAAAAAAAAGTTACTCCTAAAATGTTTAGAAAGGAGAAATAAAAGTACAGTGAAAGCAATAAAATGGAAAGTTGAAATGAAATAGTAGAAAAAATTTTCATTAATTTACTCTAAATATAAAAAAGCTAGCTTCATGAGTAAAAGTCAGAGTATGTCATATTGGCTTTAAATTTTTAAAAAGCAAAACATGTCTTTTGTTTCCACTAGAAATAAATCCAAACTGTGGGTTTGCAGGAAAATTGAATGCAAAAGGGTAAGCCCATTGCCAGGAAAATGGATGAGAAATTGTGGTATAATCAAATAACACAATATATTATACAGTAGTTAAAAAAAATGAAGCATACAGACAACAATGTGCATAACTCCATAACATAAAATGGAGTCAAAAAAGTAAGTCCCCAAAGAAGACACATATAATATATATTTTTTATGAAGCTAAAAATATCGTTGTTTGGACATATGAATATATGAGGTGAACCTAAGAGCAAAACAAACAAGCCAAAGAAATGATAAATACTGGGTGGCACCTGTGGCTCAGTGGGTATGGCACCGGCCCCATATACCAAGGGTAGCAGGTTTGAACCCAGCCCCGGCCAAACTGCAACAAAAAAAGAAAGAAATGATAAATACAAAATCCCTCGAAAGGCAAACCAGGAGTTTGAAATATAGAAGGAGTTCAAGTGATTACTAGCAGTGTTGTATGTACTGGGTAGTTGGTTCATGAGAGTTTATAATATAAATGAACAAACAAATAAGTGAAATAAGGTAGGGTCATACATTGATCCATAAATATGGTACGTCATGCACCATTTTGATTAATCCAATTCTGTGCCACTGAGATTCATAAAAATAATTGGTAAAGGTATGCAGATAAAATGTAATGACATCTAGTGTAACATCATAAAATTCATGGCATCCTTCATGGCAAAGGAATTAGTAGACAGTATAATAAAATGTTTAGATTCACCAGAAAAATTTGAATAACTCTTAACCTTTATCTACCCAATAACATGGCTTCAAAGAATATAAGGAAAAAATTGAAAAAATTATAAAGATTGATTAATAAGTTTACTTTCACAGTTGGAGATTAACAAGTTTGATGTAATGAAGATATGCAGAGCTCTGCAATCAACAAATTAGAATGTCTATTCTATTAAAATACACATTGAGTATTTATAAAGGCTTAACACATACTAGGCCCTAATGCAAGTTTCATTCAGTGCCAAAATATTTGTGTGAAGAAATCATGTAATCTAAACCTGATGTAATTAGGTAAAAAATTAGGGGAAAATCCCAATAAGTTTACTGTAAAAAAAGCCTAAATGTGGAATTTTAATGAAAAAAACACTTCATAATAATTAATCTGTCTAGGCTATGGTTTGAATGTTTGTCTTTTCCGAAACTGATGTGGAAATTTGGTTGTCATTGTGGTGGTGATGGGAAGTGGAGCCTTTGTGTGGTGATGTTGCTGGGAGGGCTCTGCCCTCATGGGTGGGATTAATGTTATTATAATAGTGAATTCAGTGGCCTCTTCTGCTTCTTTGCCCTTCTGACATGTGATGAGGCAGCAACAAGGCTCTTGCCAGATACTAGTGCCTTGACTTAGACTTTCCAGCATTCAGAACTAAGAGAAAATAAATTTCTTTTTCTTATAAATTGCCCAGCTAATGAAATGATCTTATATCTAGAAAACCCTAACAACTCTTATCAAAAGCTTCCTGGAACTGATAAATAAATTCAGCAAAGTCTCAGTTTACAAAATCAATATACACAAATCAATGGCATTCCTATACTCCAGTAACAATCAAAGGTGAGTAATCGTGAGGTGAGAATCAATCAAAGCCTCAATAAAATTCACAATAGCCACAACACACACACACACACACAATACTTACGAATGTATTTAACCAAGGAGGTGAAATATTTCTACAAAGAGAACTATTAATATAAAACACTAAGGAAAGAAATTACAGGTGATAAAACAAATGGAAAACCATACCATGCTCATGAATTGGTAGAACCAACATTGTTAAATATCCATACTGCTCAAAGTAATTTATAGATTTCATGCAATTCCCCATCAAAATACCAATGTTATATTGCACAAACATAGAAAAAGGTATTTCTATACTTCATTTGGAACCTGAAAGGAGCCTGAATAGCCAAAGTAATCTTAAACTAAAGGAATCACTGTGTAAGCATCACATCACCAGACTTCAAACTATAATAAAGGATATAGTAACTAAAACAGCAAGGTAATGGCAGAAAAATAGAGACACAGACCAATAAAACAGAAAATAACTCAGATATAAAACTATCTGCATATGACTACCTGATCTGTTATAAAGCAGACAACAATATACACTGGGGAAAAGAAGCCCTATTCAATAAGTGGTGCTGGGAGAATCGGATAGACACATGTGGAAGAATGAAACAGAATCCATATCTCTCACCACTAATGAAAATTAATTCAAGATGGATAAAAGATTTAAATGTAAGGCATGAAACCACAAGAATACTGGAAGAAAATATAGAAAAAACTCTTCTAGATACTGGCCTAGGCACAGAATTCATGAAGATGACTCTAATGGCAATCATAGCAACAACAAAAATAAATAACTGTGATTTCATTAAATTAAAAAGCTTCAGCACAGCTAAGGAAATAATTAACAGAGAAAATAGACAACCTACAGAATGAGAGAAAATATACATCTGATAAAGGGCTAATAACTAGAATCTATGAAGAATTCAAGCAAATTAGCAAGAAAAGCAAACAACTTTATTATTAAAGAGTGAGCAAAAGGCATAAGCAGAAACTTTTCAAAAAAAGATAGATAAATGGCCAATAAACATATAAAAAAATGCTAAACATCACTAATCATCAGGGGAATGTAAATGAAAACTACAATGACATGCTACCTTAACCCCCATTAGAATGGCTTTCATTAAAAAGTCCCAAAACAAGGGACTTAAAGAGAAACTTCTCTAAAGAAGACAGACGCAAAATCTACAAACACATGAAAAAAAGCTCATTATCCTTAATCATTAGAGAAATGCAAATCAAAACTACTTTGAGATATCACCTAACACCAGTAAGAGTAGCCCACATAACAAAACCCCAAAACCAGAAATGTTGGCGTGGATGTGGAGGAAAGGGCACACTTCTACACTGCTGGTGGGAATGCCCACTAATACGTCCCTTCTGGAAGGATGTTTGGAGAGTACTTAGAGATCTAAAAATAGACCTGCCATTTGATCCTATAATTCCTCTACTAGGTTTATACCCAGAAGAACAAAATTTACAATATAACAAAGACATGTGTACCAAAATGTTTATTGCAGCCCAATTCATAATTGCTAAGTCACGGAAGAAGCCCAAGTGCCCATCAACTCACGAATGGACTAGCAAACTGTGGTACATGTATACCTTGGAATACTATGCAGCCTTAAAGAAAGATGGAGACTTTATCTCTTTCATGTTTACATGGATGGAGCTGGAACATATTCTTCTTAGCAAAGTATCCCAGGAATGGAAGAAAAAGTATCCAACGTACTCAGCCCTACTATGAAGCTAAACTATAGCTTTCACATGAAGGCTATAACCCAACTATACGTCAAGACTATGAGGAAAGGACCAAAGAAGGGGAAGGGAGGGGGGAGATTTGGGTGGAGGGAGGGTGATGGGTTGGGCCACATCTATGGTACATATTTTTATCTATAATAAAAAAAAAAAGAAAAAAAAAGAAAATTAGTTTTACTCGAGGTAGACTTATTATCCAAAAGATAATAAGTTTAAAAGAAAAACTTCGAATATGCCTGTAAAATGATAAGCTGGGCTGCTGCCAGCTAAAACTGAGAAGAGCCAGAGGGTCTAGGTTCTCTTTAATGCCAATCAAATTTTCAATGAAATTGAAACCAAAGAGACATTCGAAGCCAATTAGACTTTTTTTTTGTTTTTATCCTGAAAACACACATGGTCCACTTGTACTTGAAATGTGCAGTCATTCCAGAGGCACAGCCCACAGGAAGAGAGCTCAGGTTGGAGAGGGGCAGAAAGACGTGGGGTATGGTGTGGTGTGGAGGGTGTGTCAGCCCACCAGGAAGTGTGGGAAATCATAACTTCATGACCTTGACCATCCTTGAAAGTCCAAAACATTCAGATCTGTATTGTTTCACCATTAATGAAAGTCATCACAACACATAGGTGGTCAGTATGAACTGGCTTAAATCAGCTCAAGCCCAGTTAGCAGCTGTGTGACCATGGGCTGGTTACCTAATGTCTCAGCTCTTCTGTTTTATTCTCAAAATACTGCAGGTAAAGAGGGTAGCCACCTCATCAAGCTGTTGTGAAGATTAAGTAAACTCATATGTATAACATGATTCAGACACTACCTTGATTGATGATTTATTAAATTAACTTCATAGAAATTATGGAGAAAACAAATTCAGGCTGTATCTCTAAGTTGTATGCGTCCCCATGAAAAAAACATCTTGTAATTGTTACTAGAAAAAGACCATAATGCTGGAAATACGACAAGCCTTGTCAACACATTCAGCAGTTATTTCTGAGCATCTACTGTTTGTCAGGAAATATTATAGATACTGAGGCTGCACTGATTAAGAATACATTACAGGTGTGGTCACTGTCTAGCGGAGAGAGAATGAGGCACAGACGTGGTCACTGTCCAGAGGAGAGAGAATGAGGCACAGACGTGCTCTCTAGAGGAGAGAGGACGAGTTACAGACGTGCTCACAGTCCACAGGAGAGAGAATGAGATACAGACGTGGTTAGCGGACAGACAGCTGTAGCGTAGTGATCTCACAGGGCACATCTTGTCGTAAACCCCCGTGGGGGGACATAAGAGCTTATAGCTCAGCAACCCCTCAGGACGTGGCAGGTGGGGCAACAGGGCAGATCCGGGGACGTCGTGGAGAAGTGATGTTGGGTTAAGAGTGGAGGGGTAAATTCAGGAGTGAAGAGCATGTGTGGAGTATTTTAGAACACGGGGAATTCAACACACTGGAGTCATGGGGCAACAGGGAAATGAGGCTAAAAGACAGGCGGGGACCTGGTCACAGAAGAAAGCATACGCCGTATCTTCTGGGCCTTAAATTCAGAGCCTCTGGGGACCCTTGTTCAGTTCCCCCTGTTTGCTCTGCAGCCTGGCCCAGTGCTCGTGTCTAGAATCTGCTGGGGCCCAGATGCCTTGTAGAATAACTCAAGAATGCAGCTTAGAGATGCTATTAGAGGTAACTCAGAATGAGATCACTGCAGTGATTTCTTGATGCCAAAAGAAGATAAATGGATAAATTAGTCTTCATCAAAATTAAAAACTTTCACACGTCAAATGTTATTGACAGTGTAAAAAGGCAGCCTATGGAATGGGAGAAAATATTTGCAAATCATTTATCTGACAAAAAGTTATTATCCAAAATATATAAAGAACTTTCACAATTCAACAATAATAAAAACCAAACAACCCAATTCAAAGATGAGTATAAAGGACACAAAAAGACATTTCTGAAAAGAAAACACACAAATGGGCTGTACCCAAGTACGAGCACCCAGCAGTATGAGGGCCTGTGAAATCACAAATCAGAACCTTAAGACACTTCACACCTAGCAAGTGTTAGCTAGGGTGTGGACAGATGAGAACCCTGTGCATTACTGGTGGGAATTAAATGGTGGTCCTCAAAAGTTAAACATAGAGTCACCGTATGATCCAGCAATTCTGCTCCTAATTGTGAGCCCAGAAGCATTGAAATCAGTAAGAGCTGAAACAGATACGTCCACACCAGCATTCACAGCAGCATTATTTATGACAGCTAAGAGGTGGACACAGCCTTTGGGATATTGTTGATGGACAGAAATATCCATCGATAGGCTGAATGCATTTTTAAACTGTGGCGTGTACATCACAACAATATTATTCAGCAATGAGAGGGAACAAGCTTCTGACACATGCTGTGCTGCAGATAAACCTGCAGACAGCACGCCAAGTGAACTGAGCCAGATGCATTCTGTGTGAGGCAGTGAGAAGAGGCCAATTCATAGAGGTAGGAAATAGAACAGAAGTAACCAGGGGGCAGGGAAGGGAGAGCGGGGGCGCTGCTGTTTCATAGGGACGGAGCTTCAGCTGGAATGGTGGACATTCTGAAGACGGTGGGGACAGTTGCACAACTTTGTGAGTGCACTAATGCCACTAATTGTATGCTTAAAAATGGTCAATTTTATGCTATGTGTGAATATATTTACCACAATATAAAAAAAAAATAAATGAAATCACTATATTTTGCAATTTATAACAAGTTTTTCCAAAAATAAGCTTAAATAATACAGTGATCTCTAAAAATTTAATTTATTCATTATCCTCTGCCTTCAGGACTTAGGAGAGTCTAAATCTGAGAAATTAGAGAGGTTCAGGCAGGGAAGAGAGAATAGTCAGTCTCATGCTTCCGCAATCCAACCCTTAGTTAGCTACAGGGGAGGAGCCTTTCACCCAACTCCCGCCATTAAGAGGCTTTGAGGGTGTGGGAGGATTGTCAGCTCTGGCCGGCAGCCCTGTCAGGGAGGCGCTGGTCCTCAGGAAGCTGTAGCCTGGAGGACAGTCCACTGGCTATGCTGTTCTCCAGACGTCTCTCATTGCTGACTCTGAAGTGGAATGTCGAGAAGGTGAGGGTGGAGCTTTCCTGGCCTCCCAAAGCAGCTTTCCCAGGGTTTTCCTTGGATTCAATATGTTGCTCAACTCATGGCTCAAAATTATATTGTCCTTCTGTGTTCAAGGACTCAAAAGTCCTGGATGGTAGCAAAGCTTCAGCGTCTTCACAGCTCACACTGGACCTTATTTTGAGAGGTTCCTCAGCAGACCATAGGTAGAAATTAGCAAAATGCCTTTAATAGCTGGCATGGCACCCTGGAGAGGAAGCAAAGGCCTGGAGTTTATCTAAGAGCCCAGGGCTTGCGTCTCTGCTCACCTCCTGTCCACCTGTGCAGACCGGGCAAGTTCCCCAATGTCCGTGGGTTAGTGTCCGTGTCGCCTGCATTACGGGTGCGAAGCTATGCTGAGCCTGGGAGGTGCTTCCTGGGCACAGGTGTCCTCATCAGAGGGCTGCATAAGAAGCAGTAAGTTCACCCAAGTGATAATCACTTTTACTCCTTCAAAAATAAAAGCTCCCTATGCTGACCAAGTGGGTGTCAGCACCGCAGGCCTTGCTCCTTACAATGACTACCTCCCTGTCACAGGCCCTGGGTGGTCACAGCACAGAGGTTCTGCTGTGATCGTTAACTAATATTTTAAAATCTCATTTTTAGCCTCTGAATATACAGAATTTTCTTTGCTCTTTCATAAGAGAATAAAATTAGACGAATAGCCTCTGGTCACGGGTGTTTTGGCACCATTTGTAGAAGGTCTTTTCTTCATAACTGCCCTCAGATTTCTTTCTGGCCTTCTTTGGTTTTCTTGCATGAGGCAGATAAAAATGAAAACGGTTACTACACTGGGCACTTTGTGGCCTTCCTTGATTTTCCCTTCGGCGTCCGTCACGGCTCTTTCTGCCCGTGGTGTGTGGCAGATGCTGTGAGCTCACCGCCCTCTTTTTTTTTTTAAATGGGCCCTGACTTCGCATTCTGTGGGGTGCTGTTCTCGTCAAAGATATTGCCAGGAAGAAAGCAAAGATTTCCTCAGGTGTGCTGCTGATTTGGGGAGGCCGAGGAAAACACTCAAGAGCGGCTCTTCCTACTACATCCCTTTTTTTCTGCTCATAGCGGCCCACTGGGCCCGCGGTCTACCTGGCTCTAGTGAGCCATTTTAAAACTGTGAATCATGAACATTATGCACCCGGCTAAAAGTGCTTTGTATTGGGTCCGGGCTCCCTTCTGGAAAGGGAGATGCAGATTGTATGTTGTGCTGCTGCTCAGCCCTGGGCTGCCGGCTACAGCTCTGCTCACAGTGTTTCTTCTGGGTTTAATGGTGATTCCTGGAGGTTTTCATTTTTAATTTCCCAAGCAAGACCTCAGACCACTGCGGCATCAGCTGGAAGTGTCCTTTGTACTGTTATCATGCCTTTGTTTTACGTGCCTTTGGTTTGTACCTGCCTCAACATTGTTTTTAATAGAATAATAGGAGTTTGAATTTACCGGTATTAAAAACCTTTTATAAAAAAAAAATAGGGCAGTGCCTGTGGCTCACAGGAGCAGGGCACCAGCCCCATATACTGGAAGTGGTGGATTGAGCCTCAGCCAAAAAAAAAAATAAATAAACACAAACCTTATTTATGTCACCAAGATGATGTGTGACAGGTACAGAACATCTCTTTTTTTTCTTTTACTGTAGATTTGGTGGGGCTTATCTTTGTCACCCGTCTATCCAATAAGCTTTAATTCCTAGTTACTGTCCAAGCATAACATTTAATCAATGTTAAATCTCCATAAACTTAACTCATTACATGCATTAGCATCTATTTATAAAGGTTTCATTTTGCACATGTATTCACAAAATGTCTTTCAATGTTTATTTCTGATATTTACTAGATTTTCTGGCAATGTTGTTGGAAAATCCAGAAATCATGACATCATAATCAGTCACACAGCATTTCTACTTGTTTTTTGAAGAGCACATTCTGGTGCAGCCTTATGATTCAAAAGTCAAACATATGAACAGGCGGATGATAAGAAGATTCCTGTTTTCCGTACAGCTTGTACTGTGCACAGAATGAAAATCACTTTTGTTAGTCTCTTGAATGCTTCCAGATGTTCTGTATGCAAATACAAGCAAGTGTGAGTTTATATTCATAATTTCCCTTTTCTGAAACAAAATACAGCATTCTGTGCACACTGCTCTGCACTTGGCTGTTCTCACTGGAAATGCATCTTGGGGACCTTTCCATGTTGGCAAAAGCACCAGTTGCTACCCATACTTACACCTGCTGATGTCTTTTGTATTATGACACGACACTTTATTTAATCAGTCTTTGTTTACGTGTGACCCGTCTCCAATGCTGTGCTGTTCTGAAGTTACTCTGGTGTGCATTCTTTCACATAGACTGGCATATTCCGGTGTAAACATGTCTGTGGTGAATCACAGCAGTGGACTCGGGATCAAATGGTGTATGCATTCATGGTGATGTAAACGTGCCCAAATTGCCCTCTTTACAATTATACCAGTTCACATCCCCATCTGTAATATAGGAGAGTAGGTTTCCCCAGCCTCAAAAGCATGTGCATTAACCAGCATGGTTTTTGCTAATCTGAAATATGGATAAATGGCATTTCATATGCTTTAATTTATATTTCCTATGAGTGAGTTTGAACACCTTTTCTTGTAGCGGCCACTTGTATTTCCTTGTGTGTGGATTTCTGTTCATATCACAAGCCCATTTTCTAAGAGGTTTTTGTTTATAGTTGTTAATACACAATATCCCAGACTTGGACAACCTTAGAAGCTGATCTCTAACCAAAACCAGTACTCCTGGAACATGACCACTGTGAGTTTAGAAGTAGAATATTAAGATCATCCTGACACTTCTAGCTTCTTTGGGAAATTGATCTAATTAATATTGAGAGACAAAGAGAGAGTGTGATGAAGCATTCATGTTTCTAAATTATTTCATGGGGTGATTCAAGTTCCCTGATAGCATTAGCTTCATTAAACATCATTCTTATAAAAACAATTAAGAACTAAAGCTTGTTAATTATTAGATGAACAATGAATAATGTCACTAGAAAAATGAATAAGCCCACCACTGTGTAATTTACAAATGTCTCTCTCTCTCTGGAAGAAATAGCCAGACCTGACTTAGAGCCTCTTTGGATAATTAGTGTGGAGTCACGTTCCAGCCCAACGTGGAAGTTAACTTCTGAGGTGGAAAGGGACCCATGGCTGTGTGTCTCTCCACCTCCCCAGACACACACATGCACACACACCCCATGGGGTACTACTCAGCCATAAAAAAGAACCAACTAATTTACTTTGTGTTGGGGATCCTGGTGTACTAATCCCAGCCTGGTTTGAGAGCCAAGACACAGAGTCTGAGCCTGTCTGGAGGGGGTGTGCGTTAACTCAGGCCCAGTGGGGGACTGAGACAGGCAGCAGCTCTCTGGCTTCTTCAGACACTTTTACTGATTCCTTTTTGCAGTTTTTTTGCTTTTTTGGGGCTGGTGCCAGGTTTGAACCTGCCATCTCCCGTATATGGGGCTGGCACCCTACTCCTTTGAGCCACAGGCACCGCCCAGCTTTTACTGATTTCTAACAAAAGCACATCTGCAAAATTCAAAAATGCCAAAGGTAGGTTTAAAAGAATCCCGAGTTCCCCGGAAGACTGGATAGAGAGAGAGGCTGGGTAAAGGGTAGGGGTTTGCTAACAAATGGATGAAGGTGCATTTACAACTGAGGAAGGGAAAACCAGCTCTATCCACAGGGGAAGGAAGTGGGTTTCCTAATGAAACTACTTATCAGGAGTTCAAAGGACTTGGCTGTGCCTCAGCCCCACCCCACCTGTTGATGCTTGTACACAAGGATAATTTGTCCTGTCCAGTGCCTCCAGGCTCTTTTCATCTTCCCTGGTTCTGATCAGCCCCTAGGGATCAGGTGTCTGCACACTTTCCCCCGGATTTCCCTGGATTGAGGCAGGGTGCCTCACTGAGAAGTCGACTTCTTCACCTCCCACAATTTTGCAGCAACCTGGATAGAACTGGAGAACATTATCCTAAGTGAAGTATCTCAGGAGTAGAAAAACAAACATCACATGTTCTAACAAGTGGGAGGGAAACGATGGATGCACAAAATCACAAAGGGGCAATAAGGACACTGGGAAATAAGAGCAAGGTCGCAGGAGGGCGGAGGGCAGACCCTGGCTGCTGGGTGCAGTGCCCACTGTTCTCTCAATGGACACACTCAAAGCCCTGACTTCAGCACTATGCAATGCATCCACGAAACAAAAAGAATTGTACTCCTTTAATATTCTGAAATAAAACTATATATGTGTCATGATCTAAAAAGTAAATGGAGAGAAAACAACCAAATGAGCAAAACCAACTGATGCGACCATCTTCGTCTCTCTTGGTCCACTGCCTCTCTCTTCCCAGAAGAAAACTGAGTAGCTGTGTGGGACCCCATTACTTAGGGCAAGGAGAGGCTGACCTGACAACAGCCAAATCCTGACATGACGCTGCAGACGAGATGGAGAACCAGGACATCTGACCACTAGAGCAAATCACAGGGCCTCCGTGGGTCAGCAGGTGCATGTTCTGAACTGCCCTGCTAGTCCCAGGCGGAAAGCCATAGGAAAAAGGACGCCACATTCATTTCCTCAGGAGCATGGAGCAGGATGAGCAAACTGTGGTGAGTGTGCACCAGGGAGCAGGGTGAGCAAACTGTGGTGTGTGTGCACCAGACAGCAGGGTGAGCATACTGTGGTGTGTGCGCACCATGGAATTGTGTTCAGCCATAAGAAAGATGGAGACTTCACATCTTTGTGTTTATCTGTATGGAGTTGGAGAATATTCTCCTTAGCAAAGTATCACAAGAATGGAATAGTAAATATCCAGTGTACTGAATACTACCGTGAAACCAGTAGATGAACTAATATATACCCACGTGAGAGAAATACACAATTAAATTTAAGTAAGGGAAAGGCGGGAAGAGGGAGTGAACAAAGGGGAGGACAAACAGGTGTGCTCAGCCCTCTCTCCTCTGTCCTATTTTCTACTCCTGAGATACTTTCACCTAATGGGCACAGTGTAGGGTACACAGCAATCCTCCTGGGTGAAGGGCTCAAGTACAGCTTGGACTTTAACCTAACAAATACAAACAATGTAACCTAATTGTTTGTACCCATATATTAATCTGAAATTTTAAAAAATATTTTTAAAAAGTTATGGAGCAATTTACCAAGTAACAGGTGGGAAGGCATTGTGTGTGTGTGTGTATGTGTGCACGTATGTACACAGAACACGTTCCTTCATCAGGACCAATGCCAAGTGTGAACGGGGAACAGAACACATTCCCTCATCAGTACGGATGCCGAGTGTCAATGGGGAACAGAACACATTCACTCATCAGTACCACTGCTGAGTGTGAATGGGGAACAGAACACATTCCCTTATCAGTACGGATGCCAAGTGTGAATGGGGAACAGAACATGTTCCCTCATCAGTACCCACACTGAGTGTGAATGGGGAACAGAACACGTTCCCTCATCAATACTGACACTGAGCGTGAATTGGGAACAGAACACATTCTCTCGTCAGTACCAATGCCGAGTGTGAACCGGGAACAGAACATGTTCCCTCGTCAGTACCAACGCCAAGTGTGAATGGGGAACAAAACATGTTCCCTCATCAATACCAACACTGAGCGTGAATGGGGAACAGAACACATTCTCTCGTCAGTACCAATGCCGAGTGTGAACCGGGAACAGAACATGTTCCCTCGTCACTACCGACGCAGAGTATGAATGGGGAACAGAACACGTTCCTTCGTCAGTACCCACACCGAATGTGAACTGGGAACAAAACACGTTCCCTCATCAGTACTGACACTGATGCTTCCTTTAAAAGATGCAGACTGGCTGAATGGATTAAAAACACAACCCAAGTATGTACTTTGTTCAAGAAACCAATCTAAGTGGCAAGAACTCAGATAAACTCACGGTAAAGGGATAGAAAAAAGATTCCATGCAAATCAAAACCAAAAGGAAGCAGGCACACTATTCTCATATCAGATAAAATAAACCATAAATCAACAATGGTTAAAAAAAGTCATTATATATTGAAAGGGAGAAATTCAGCAAGAAGCTAGAACAACCTGTGTGGCCTGCAGCAACTCAGGAGCTCCCAGATTCAGAGAGAAAACCTACTAAATCCAAGCAGAGAAGTAACCTGCAGTGGCCCAATGTCCGGGGACTTCATGACCCACTGGCAGAACCGGGCAGATCACTGACGCAGAAAATCAACAGACAAACATTGGACTTAAAAGGGTCTCTAGAACAAATGGACCTAATAGAAATTTATAGAACATTCTTCTAAAAACTATGGAATATACATTCTTTCCACAGCACATAAGACATTTAGCAAGATTGATCATATATTGGGCCACGAAACAAGTGTCAGTAATTTTGGAAAAATCAAAATCAGACCTTCTCAGACCACAGTGGAATAAAACTAGCAATCAATTCCCAGAGAAGTTAGATCTACACAAAGTCATGGAAATTAAATATCTGATACTGAATAACCTTTGGGTCAGTGATGAAATTAAGACAGAAATCAAAAGATTCTCTGAACTGAGCAGCAAAGGGGCACAAACTCCCCAAATCTACAAGAAAAGCAGAGGGGGAGTTCACAGCCTGAAATGCTGACCTCAGAAGACGGCGGTCACAAGTTAGCAGCCGATACCAGGGAAAGAAGAGCAGAGGAAAGGCTAGGGAGAGGGTGGCAGAGCTCAGAGCAGAACTAAACAAAGGAAAATGAAGGATCCATGAAACCAAAAGCTGGTTCTGAAATGATGAACAGAAGCAGTGGACTGCAAGCCACTTGAGCCAGAAATAGAAGAAAAAGGACGCAGGCTCCATCGGAAATAAGGGCAATTACAACTTATGTCTCCAAAACACAAAATATCCTCCGTCAATGCCGAGAAAACCTCCACACTTACAGAGAGCCAAGAGGAGAGGGATCCGTTCCCCAGATCCATTCTCCTTCAGGCCCTGGAGGTTGTCCCTGGACAGCCAGATTGAAGCTGCCATGAACCCCCATGAAAACAGCCCCCACTGGGCAGGTTGGCAGCCAGATTCTATCAGACCTACAAAGAACTGGTACCTGTGAGTTCTTTTTTTATGTTTTGTTTTTAGAGACTCACTCTGTCACCTGGGCTGTCCAGGGGTATGAGCACAGCTCACTGTGACCCCCACTCCCGGGCTCGAGGGACCCTTCTGCCTCGACTTCCCAAAGTGCTGGGACTACAGCATGAGTCACCACACCCAGCCTGTCTGTTTCATTTTAAAGTGCTGAGAGTGAAAAGGTCTGTCCCTCCATCACCTTTCCCCACCATCCTTCCCCACACCATTTGCTTACAATTAGTATGAAGATTAAAAGCCAAAAAAAATCAGGCATACGTGCCATCAGGACTTCCAAGGGAGCCACTTGGCCAGCTCTCGTGTCACAGAGGGCCTCCAGCTTAGAGCTCTGTGGCTCTGTGGCGTTCTGCCTTCACACGCCACCTAGATACACCCGGGGCTGCAGGGGGTGGGTGCTCCCATGACGGCTCCACAGTGTGTTCCGCAGTATTTCCAGAGCCCACAGTGCATGAGGAATGAGTGTATTTTACAGAATTTATATTCATAGAGCTTCGTGGGGCAATATGTTACTTTGTTTGATTTCCACTTTTTTTATTTAAAAAAATAATAAATCCTCCAAATTTATTATGGTCCAAGCCTCTTACAATTCCCAGGAAAGCCCTGAGCACTCAAGCAGGCTCTAGACCGTGTATCACCGTGTCCCTGTAAGTGAGGCCTCCAGATAGTGGGAAGCAGTTGTGTGCATTTGGGGGAATGATACTAAAGAATATTTATGAAGAAAAATGTTAAACGTCAGTTAAAACTTTCCTGCTTATATTTGTCAGAGACATGTGTCAGTCAAAGTTCCCTTCAAAGGCCTTTGGCCTTCCCCTGCAGGTGTACTGCTAACGAAAAGGCTTCCGTTCACTGAGAACACTAGAGTAGTGATTTAAGTTCAGTCACATTCATAGTCCTGTTTTTACTTGCTCACAGAGTGGGTGTGCACCTTGGTACCGAATTTGAGTTTCTTTGTGCCGTGTGGTCCGTGAGTCCTCCATGGTCACCCGTATGTGGCAGGCAGTGGGGAGTGGGCAGCCGTACTTACCTGCAGCAGGGCCTGGCCTGGCCGGGCAGCTCTGCCTCCCTCTCGACTTGTGAGCTACTGAGGACCCCACTCCTCTGAGTCTTAGGGTGCGGTAAGGTGTGGGGCAGGGCTGTCACTGCTCTGAGCCCTTTCCAGCCCTCAGCAGTCTCTATGACTGGAAGCACAATGTCTTATTCCACATTATTATAACAGATGTTCCTGGTCACATCTGACTTTATTGTACAGTATGTCTGGACACCATTACATGTACGTGATGGTCAGAAATGCGTTCAGAATATTCAACAGACACTTACTGATGACCTGCTGTGTGCCAAGATGTGTGAACAGTGTGGCAAGGCCCCTGCTCCCGTGCTGTTGGTGCTCTCACGGCACACAGACTCTCATGAGGAGACAGCCTGTCCAGGCCCTTCTAGGTGTTGGGAAGAGAATAAAAAGAAGGGGACACGAGCATAAGAGGGACTTCATCCAACAAATACAATCAGGTGACCTAATTCTTTGTACCCTCAATGAAGCCCAAACAATTAAAAAAAAAAGAAGAAAGAAAAGAAAAAAATTCATGGATAGAGAGTGACTTAGGAGAGGGAGGGAGGTTGGACAGGGTGACAAGATGACATTCTAGCAGGATGACAGTGGTAGAAGAGGCTGGTCACACAGTGATCAAGGGGCGCAGGCTAGGAGAACCCGCTTGTGGATTCCCGTGGGCGAATGTGAGGGAAGAGGGGACCCAAGGCAGCACAGAAGCATCTGGCTGGAAGGGGAGCCACGGGGCAGGGTGGTGTGGGAGTGTTGAGCAATCAATCATTCTGTTTTAGACAAGTTAAGATTGAAATGCCTTCTGGATGTTCAGGCAGAAAGGCCATGTAGACAGCTGCATGTCCTGGTATGAGTTCAGAGGGAAGGTCAGGTCTGCAGACATAAACACGGGGGTCTCTAGCCCTCACAGGCATGGAAATGGCTGGGGTAACCAGGGGAGGGGCGTAGGTAAGAGAAGGGGCTGAGCCCTAGGGCACAGTCCCTATTGACTGGTCTGAAAGGAAAGGGACCGGCAGGGGACTGGCACCATGGAGGCTGAGAAGGTGTGGTTCCTGTGGTGGGTGGGTAGAAGCCAGGGGCATGCAGACTGCCCACAGCCAAGTTGAAGGGAGATTAACTCCTGCCGTGCTGCTGAAGTGGGGCGGGTGAGGGGACATGGAAGTTCTTTAAAACAACATGAGTGGGCTGTGTCTTCAGACACGATTCCTAAGAGGCCCTTCTGACCAGACGTGGGCACTGCCTGACTGGCTTTCACATGTGTGCTCTATCCATAGTTTTAGGCTCCAGGTTACTGGAGCATTTTATTTCTTACTGGCACAGAATAAACCTGAATCCAATATAAAGTGATTCTACCTAATAGTGATTCAAGAAAAGAAAAATAAATTGGTTGCCCTGGGCAGCTCTCCAAGAAGATCTCTCTTCCCAGCTGGGAGATGATTTATGATACCTGAGAGTGCTCCCCTTTTGTCATGTTTCATTCTTAAAATAAAATTTTATAGAAAGAAATTGGAAAGTTTTTTCTTTTCCATAATTTTGCCAAACTGGTTACTGATCCCACCTGCCCTTGGTCACCTGATCATTAATGATCCCACCTGACCTTGGTCACCCTGATCATTAATTACCCTACCTGACCCTGGTCACCCTGATCGTTAATGATCCCACCTGACCCTGGTCACCTGATCGTTAATGATCCCACCTGCCCTTGGTCACCCTGATTGTTAATGATCCCACCTGACCTTGGTCACCTGATCATTAATGATCCCACCTGCCCTTGGTCACCCTGATCCCACCTGACCTTGGTCCCTGTTTCTCATGCAGAGCCTGATGACCAGCTCACCGTGTAAAGGCTGTGGAGGCCCCGTGTGTTCAGTTGTTTCTCATTTTATTTAATTAAGATTCTGAACTGAAAATTAACATGTGGGAAACTTCTCTGTGTTGACAGAACGTGTACCTCAGAGTTGGCTGTATACAGAATCGTGTCTGTAATGCTTAGTAGAGCAAGTATAAGCCAGGTTTGCACCAGTGGTGAGAATTACCCATAACGGGTCAGGCGAGCAAACCTCCCTCATTCTAACTTAACCCTTCACAAGGAGCATTGGTTCTGTAATTGGCCACCAGGGCCCTATCAAAGTGCTAATTTAATAAATGATATTCTTGTACCAGGAAAGAATTGTCGTTTGCCCACCAGATGTGTCTGGTTTGGGAAACTAAGTTATGCCTATGTGAGGATTTATCACTATTTTTTAAAGGCATGTTTCTTATTTAATATGCTCCTTGTCTATTAGGGGATTATTAACACATATGAGGAACCATGTTAACACTCTAAGAACTTATCTCTAGTTAATTCAGATTATTACATGTGCACAGCAACTTTCGTTCTCTGCTGTTTGGGTTCTGTCTTTTCCCCATAATGAAATAAAAACACATGAAAAATAATTTTGTAGACTTTTAAAAATCTCCATTTGTATGATTTTTATTTCTACCAAATATGATCAATTAACATTTATCCAGTGCCCAAGGGGTCCCTGAAATCACACTGAGCCAAGGTGCCGTGGAGGAGCCAGCACACCGCGTACCATGTGACGACATTTTATCAACAACAAACCACATGCCAGAGGTTGCATGAGATGATAACGTCTCATTTTTACTGTGCCTTTTCTATGTTCAGATACGTTTAGATGCAAACATATCATCGTATTATAGCTGCCTGTGGTGTTCAGCACAGTGACACTCTGTGAAGGTCGCCTCTGAGCGGTGGCTGTGCCGAGTAGCAGGTGTGGGGAAGGTGAGCCCTCCAGCCTTGTGTGACCACCTCCCTGATGTTCACACAGTGATGAAGCAGCTCAGAGTTTCTCAGATGTTACCTCTGTTGCTAGGAACATGCGACTATGTTCACTCACCCTATGCTGGGCAGTGAGGCCTCTACATCACACCAATTAATTCCCACAAGTTTGAAAAATGGAATTATTATCCCCACTTGAGATATGAGAAAATGCAGGCTTAGAGGATTTATTTAATTTGCCCAAAGTAAATGGAGAAACCAATGTTCAAACCATTTATGAATGGAAGCCTGCGTGCTCTCCACCTCACCCTGTTAAAGACCCCCAATTCTTGCAATCACAATGTTTGCAGCCAGACTGGCTGGAGATAAGTATGGAAACGCTAATGTTTATGTCAACAATATTCAATTAGTATTCATAGTGTGAATATGATATAATACACACATGCACTCTGAACCTGAGGAAGAAAAGTTCCAGAAGAACAAAGCATGCTTTCTCGCACTTCCAAATGCAAAGAAAGCATCGCTGTCTCTGCTGATGGCAGGAAAATGAAGGTAGTAAACGTATGCCTTCCTTACATTTATAAAACTAGTAATGGGTCTACACAGTTCACGGCCTAAACCGTATCAGTTAGTGGCTGTGCCTCCAGCGTCCAAGGCTGAGAGCCCCCCTCAGCGACTCCCAGCCTCTTAGAAGGAGAGTTTGCCGCAGCGTCACCCTTCCCCTCATTACACACAACTGTGAAACTCACGCAGCAAGTTCTAGGGTCAAAAGAAGGATAAAGGAAATGGGAAAAAGTCTAATTATGCGGGTTGCTTAAGGCTTTCTAGTGCTTCCTTGCCAAATTTAACGTCTTTTTTCCCCAATTATGTTTTTAGGTATTTAACAAAGTTGGCAAAGCTTTGTACTTAGCTTAACAAAGAATACTTTGACCTGATAGATTTTTTCTCTGCTAAAATGTTTTAGAATGAAAAAACTATCTTTTGAAATCATGTGCTGGAGGGAAGGTGCCGACCAGACTGCTGCTTATACATTTCAGGGTTATGGTCCCTGTCTGCAGAAATTCGACTATTTTCAGATAACACACAAACACATTTACCTGTTTCGAGCGATACATTTCTAATTGTCAAAGAAGTAAATATCTGAGCTTTACTGTACCCCGAATAGCCATCATCACTATTTACTTGCTCTGTCACAGTAAATATCACATTTTGTTTAGCTTGTCTTAAGCAAAAGAGAACCCAGTGAAGGCTGTAGTTACGCACCAGAGGAACGTGAGGAGGGCAAGAGGTGCTCAGACCAGCACCTGAATTGCTCGGTAGATCCACCCACAGGTGCAGAACCTTTCTGAGCTATTCTGTAGCAGTGGGTGTGCGGGAGGGACGCTGTATCCCTGCCCACCTCTGCAGAGTTGCTATGCTGAGCTGGGCTGCTCACCTCACACACTGACATAACAGGTTTCTGGGCTGCTCACCTCACACACTGACATAACAGGTTTCTCCTGTGTGCAGGCTGCCTCTAAGCTAGATGACTGTGTCTGTGAAGCCCTTGCTTGATGTCATACAGTAATCATAAATGGAGAACCCCAAAGTCTATGAGATACAGAAAGGACACATTTTCTGAAATTTCAAAGCCCCTGGAATATTGCAGAAGTTCTTGCCATTAGCTCCGAGCTCCTGGTCATCCTACCACAGGGCTCTTTAAGATGTTACCAGAATGACGCCCCGGCCTTCTGCCCTGCAGGACAGGAGAGGAGGGACAGGACAGGAGAGGAGAATGGAGAGTCCTTTCCAACTTCCCACTCCTGTGCATTTTTTTCTTGGCAGTGCTTATAAATGGATACGTATGTAGATGACCACATCTATTGACCATGTGTGTGTACATTTATTCCTTCCTGATTTTCTCATAAGACATTGACATACAACTGACCGAGACACTGTAAAAAGTGTTCACACTGAGAAATGCTGACTCATCTCCCCGTCAATATTGTATTTCATGAAAATCAAAATATGCATCAAAATATGCTGTGGTTCAGACTGGAGCTCCTGGGAGTGCCCTTCTAAAGCTTTGACTCTGTGATTTGAAAATACCTTACGGTTGGCGGTGCCCGTAGCTCAGTGGGTAGGACACTGGCCACGTACACCGAGGCTGGCGGGTCCAAACCTGGCCCAGGCCAGCTAAAACAACAATAACAACTGCAACAAAAAAATAGCCAGGCTTTGTGGCAGGTGCCTACAGTCCCAGCCACTTGGGAGGCTGAGGCAAGAGAATCGCCTAAGCCCAAAAAATTTGAGGTTGCTGTGAGCTGTGATACCATAGCATTCTATTGAGGGTGACAAAGTGAAATTGTCTCAAAAAAAAAAAAAAAAAAGAGGTGGCGCCTGTGGCTCAAAGGAGTAAGGTGCCAGCCCCATATGCTGGAGGTGGCGGGTTCAAACCCAGCCCCGGCCAAAAACTGCAAAAAAAAAAAATTAAAATTAAAAAAAAAAAAAAAAGGAAAAAAGAAAAAGAAAAGAAAATACCTTACAGCCAAAAATATGACAGATGCAGCTGGGTCAAGACACTTTAGTTTTCTTAAGTGGACGTTCCCTAAGTGCCCTTGCTGATGGAATTTAGTGCAGTTTTACACAACCACGTCCATCATCGGAGTGTCCCAAAACAGACCCAAGGTTAGCCATGAAACTGACAAACAGTGATGGGAGGAAAGGCACCTTTTATTACAGGTGTCTGAAAATGTCAGCCACTCGTTAACTGGACAATTGGAAGAGTCTCACTGAGGGTGACGCCACAAAATCAGCGCAAAATTAAACATTCACATTTTGTGGAGTTGAATTACATTTTTCTAATTTATCCTAATTAACAACAAAAGCTTAATTTTTGTTCAGGAAAGATTTATGGGGGAAAGCAGTGAGGTTGATGAGGCAGACATGAGCCATGGAGAGTTAGACAAGCAAGTAATGGTGAGTGAATTCTATGTTTGGGTGGTCTATCTTAGAAGCAAATGAAGATAATTTGATAACCTTTGGACTATGAAACCTAGGTACCTGGGTTTTAATTTTTATTTTGCCACTGACAAATTGAGTCATGATAGACCATTTAATATCAGTGAATTTCTCCAGGTACACACTCAGCCGTGGCAGCCTACAGCAATGTCTCAAGTACCTGCACTTTATAGTGGGAGGACGCAGGTGCAGGACCGGGCAGCGTGAAGCCCACTGCTCAGTGGTCAGATGCAGCCCTTCTCTCTCCTCCATACGAGGCTGACGTCATGCAAACTCCTCTGTCCAGGCAGCGAGCCAACACAGGACAAGAATGGCCATGGTGTCGGGCAGACCCGAGTCAGAGGCCTGCTTCATTCTCACAGGCTACGTCCCTGGGCGGACTTCTCCCTTCCCTGAAGTCATTTTCCCATCTGTGAAGATTCAGATGATGGAAGCGAGTGGGTAGCAGTCAACAGGTTGACATGCGGTGCAGGCTGGTGAAGACACCTGTGCTGCTGAGTGGGGTCCCTGCGGGGTCCTGCCCCACACCATCACCCGCCAGGCCGAGAACAAGCACCCCTTGGCCTCAGACAGGATGGGGCTTTATTTCCGCTATGTCATTCATTCCTTAAGGCATTTATATGAGGTCATTCCTGTTTCCATTTTGTAGGTGAGGAAACAGAAGCTGCAGGGCAGTAAATGATGTGTCTAAGGGCCCAGGGCTGGCTTGGGGAAGAGAAGTATGAGCCATGGGGCTGCATCACAGTGAAACTACAGTGAATTAAAAGATGTTTGGTATTGTCTATCCAGAAATTATCCCCGGTCTAACACCTATGTTAGGTCTTGTCTGTGTAACTACTGGCTCACTGTGAAACCAGACAGAGCCCAAAGTGCAGCTTTAAATAATGAAATCACAGACTCCCAGGATTCTGACAGTCATGATAAATCCTGCTTTAATCATGCATTAAAAACACATGTCATCTGCTTGATAAGCAGTCATCTGCATTGCTTGACCTAGCAATGAATTAATAAAGCAAAATATGTGACAAGTGCAAGGCTGTGTATAAAATGTGTCATTTACAAACAACATAGATGTGATTCCCACGCAGGGCTGTGTATAAAATGTGTCATTTACAAACAACATAGATGTGATTCCCACACAGGGCTATGTATAAAATGTGTCATTTACAAACATAGATATGGTACAGAAAGCCCCCTGGACGGTCCTTGTTTATAGAGACGATGTAGAGAGCACCCTGGATGGTCCTTGTCTGCAGAGATGGTGTGGAGAGCCCCCTGGATGGTCCTTGTCTAAAGAGATGGTGTGGAGAGCCCCCTGGACGGTCCTTGTCGGCAGAGATGATATAGAGAGCCCCCTGGATGGTCCTTGTCTGCAGAGATGGTGTGGAGAGCCCCCTGAATGGTCCTTGTCTGCAGAGATGGTGTGGAGAGCCCCCTGGAAGGTCCTTGTTTGCAGAGATGGTGTGGAGATCTCTCTGGATGGTCCTTGTCTGCAGAGATGGTGTGGAGAGCTCCCTGGATTATCCTTGTCTGCGTAAATTGTGTGGAGACCCCCCTAGATGGTTCTGGCCTGCAGAGATGGCGTGGAGAGCCCCCTAGATGGTCCTTGTTTGCAGAGATGGTGTGGAGATCTCTCTGGATGGTCCTTGTCTGCAGAGATGGTGTGGAGAGCCCCCTGGACGGTCCTTGTCTGCAGAGATGGTGTAGAGAGCACCCTGGATGGTCCTTGCCTGCAGAGATGGTGTGGAGAGCCCCCTGGACGGTCTGTGTCTACAGAAATGGTGTGGAGAGCCCCCTGGATGGTCCTTGTCTGCAGAGATGGTGTGGAGAGCCCCCTGGACAGTCTTTGTCTGCAGAGATGATATAGAGAGCCCCCTGGATGGTCCTTGTCTGCAGAGATGATGTAGAGAGCCCCCTGGATGGTCCTTGTCTGCAGAAATTGTGTGGAGACCCCCCTAGATGGTTCTGGTCTGCAGAGATGGCGTGGGGAGCCCCCTGGATGGTCCTTGTCTGCAGAGATGGCGTGGAGAGCCCCCTGGATGGTCCATGTCTGCAGAGATGGTGTGGAGAGCTCCTTTGATGGTCCATGTCTGCAGAGATGGTGTAGAGAGCCCCCTGGACGGTTCTTGTCTATAGAAATGGAGTGGAGAGCTCCCTGGATGGTCCTCGTCTGCAGAGATGGTGTGGAGAGCTCCCTGTTTGCAGAGATGGTGTGGAGAGCCCCCTAGATTGTCCTTGTGTATAGAGATGAAGTGGAGAGCCTCCTGGATGGTCCTTGTCTGCAGAGATGGCATGAAGATCCCCCTTGATGGTCCCTGTCTATAGAAGTGGAGTGGAGTGCTCCCTGGATGGTCCTCATCTGCAGAGATGGTGTGGAGAGCCCCCTAGATAGTCCTTATTGCAGAGATGGTGTGGAGAGCTCCCTGTTTGCAGAGATGGTGTGGAGAGCCCCCTGGATGGTCCTTGTCTATAGAGATGATGTGGAGAGCCCCCTAGATGGTCCTTGTCTGCAGAGATGGCATGGAGATACCCCAGGACAGCCCTTGCCAGGGCACAAGTCCTACCACCACTCCCTCCCCTACTGTGCTAGCCATTCCAGCTTTAGGATTCATACCCCCATTGCCTACATGAATGCTAGTGAAAGGTTTAAAATATCATAAACAGCAGACCATGAATATGTTGTCCAGAAACCTCAAGGGGAAAAAGAGTGCCCGAGTATTTGTTGGTCTTATAATGAGAAGCCACATCCAGGAGCCGGTCCATAAATGCTCTGTCAGTAGAGAGCTGTTGGCACAACGTGGGGGCTGGAGAGAGAAATTCAGCCAGATTTCACCCCCTGAAATACTTGGACCTTCTTGGCTAAAATGCATTCTTTCAGTGTACCGGAAAGAATCTTGAATTTTACATCATAAATTAAACCACAGGCTCTGTGCCTGTAGCTGAGCAGCTGGGGTGCCAGCCACATACATCGGAGCTGGCGGTTTCGGGTTTGCCAAACAATAATGACAACTGCAACCAAAAAATAGCTGGGCATTGTGATGGGTGTCTGTAGTCCCAACTACTTGGGAGGCTGAGGCAAGAGAATCACTTAAGCCCAAGAGTTTGAGATTGTCGTGAGCTGTGGTGCCATGCCACTCTACCAAGGATGACATAGTGAGACTCTGTCTCAAAAATAATAATAATAATAAATTAATTAATTAATTAAACCACAAATTCATGACAAAGAGGTGAGATCTAACAACTGAGTGTCATGTTTTCTTTCATACACTGAAGTTTCTCAAGGCTTTCCATGCAGCCCAAGTGCCACACCAATGACATTCAGCCACACAGGACACGCCCTATGGCAGTGGCTGTGTGAGCATGTGACTTTCTTCTTTATACACACTCCAAATATGCATGCAGGTTGAGCTTTGATAAATTGTGTGTCATGGTGGTTAAGAGCAGACTCTGTTAAAACCTTATTTCTGCACCTTGCTTCCAAGGTAGATTTAGGCACAGTGTCTCATCTGTCCAAGCGTCTGTGTCCTCATATCAGGTAGAGTAACTTGTCTGCCCGGTGACACTGGCATGAGTTTCAGACACACAAGACGTTCCCAGCACAGGGATGGGCTATAATACGCCGACACCACTCTGGGCTGTAAGAGCAGCTCCATTTCAGGTTTGCCGGGCGGCTGCTATTCAGGGCGAATAATGCAAATTCTCCCTCAACACTAGTCTCCTTTTGTCAAGTGAATTTATCTGTTTTGTGATTTTGACTTTTACTGGGTTGTTGTTAGAAGATTATTTATACATATAAAAGTCAGACTCTCGTGACCACATAGGGAGTGCTCAGTAAGTATTGGTGATAGTTATGAATGATCTATTAGCATCATTGACATTAAAAGGTCTGCTGGTTGACTGGAGGGAGCACAAACTACTAGACTCAGAAATAAAGACCAGGCCTGTAAAGATCTGTGCAGGTCATGTAGAGAGGAAGCCGGCACAGCGAGCCAACATAGGGTCACACTCAACCCTCACTCCCTCACGGAACTTACACCCTGACACAGGCGGGGGCGCGACCTGACACTTCCTTCCGTTTAGTTTGCTGTCTGAAAACTTTGAACTTAGTCCATTTTCTTCATTACCACAAGTCCCGTCTCTTATTTCACGTTTTGAAAATCACCGTAAACAGATGTCTGAAGAAATCTTCGATGTTCCTTGGTGTATTGGAATGTCTTCTGGGACACTGTTTCCAAGGCCCCTGGTCGCTTATGCTGTGAGGAGTGAGTTGGGGTCACACCGTGGCTTTTAGCAGGTGGGCAGCCCCACATCTTCCTCCTTCCTCAGTCAGACCAGGGACCCTGATAAGAACTGTCTGTGCTCACAGCTCCAAAATGTGAGCCAGGGTTATAAATATATACTGTGCACCCCCATTTTATAATTCCAGGGTGCTTGTGGGAGCTGGTTCATCAGGGCTCAAACAATGGAGAAGGAAGAGAGAAAAATGCTTTCAGAGACCAGCCTCCACCAGCCTGGGTCATAGAGGGGGCGTTCTTTTTGGCTGATTAGAAATTAAATTCCTGAAATGGTTATGCAGTTATAATTAATATAATTTTAGAGGACTTCCTAGCATTGTAAAGAAACCTTTGTTTTAAAAATGGAATTTTGCAGCTCAGCACCCGTAGTCCAGTGGTTACGGCACCAGCCACGTACATCAGAGCTGGCAGGTTCGAGCCAGGCCCGGGCCTGCTATAAAACAACAACCAACAAAAAAATAGCTCAGTGTTTTGGCAGGCGCCTGTAGTCCCATCTACTTGGGAGGCTGAGGCAAGAGAATCGCTTCAGCCCAAGAGTTTGAAGTTGCTGTGAGGTGTGATGCCATGGCACTCTACTGAGGTGACATAGTGAAACTCTGTCTCAAAAAAAAAAAAAAAAAAAAAAAAAGAATTTTGCTCTGTGTGGATGTTTTTTGGGGGGGCGATTGGGTTTTTTGTTTTTTTTTTTGAGACAGAGTCTCACTTTGTCTCCCTCTGTAGAATGCCATGGCGGTCACAGCTCACAGAAACCTCAAACTCCCAGGCTTAAGTGATTCTCTTGCCTCAGCCTCCAAAGCAGCTAGGACTACAGGCACCAGGCACAATGCCTGGCTATGGATGATTTTTTTTTAATAGTCACAAGTGAAAGATCTGGCCCCTTTAAGAATATAAAGCAGGTCTGTGTCTGAATGATGACACTATCAAGAGGCCTGTGAGCCCAGGATGGATGTCAGTGCTGTGCAGACAAACAAAAATGAGACCGGAAGGGAGGGCAGAAGGGGGGACCATCCCTGGGCAGGACAGAGACTGTCTCTGAGCACCAGGCTGCCTCTACCTCCTGCCTCAGCTCAGGTCTCAGCCCTCCCTTTGGCTAAAGCTGCTGTGCGGCCAATTTGTGGGTTGGGGGAGGAGAAGGAGGGATGGGAACCCATCCTCATGGTCCTGGTCACAGAGCTGGGGCCTGTGTCGTGCCCAGAAGCCTTGTGGCAGATTGTGAGTGCACATTCTGCTCGGCCTTAGAAAAACGGGGTTATTTTAATCAGAAAGTAGGAGTGATGCAGTTTCTTTAAATCACGTGGGGCACAGTGACTGTGTTAGTAGTTATGCATCATTTTAATAAAATTAAAAGGACATAATTAAGTTCTGTTGTCAAATGGCCTTCATAGTCAGACTCTCACCATGGGCCATCCAGGCCCAGAGGCAGCAGCCGGGGCTGGGGTACGTCTAAGAAGCTGCTTAGGCCACTCTGGGATGATGGGTCCACAGCACACGCGCTTTGGAAAGATGATGGTTTCCCACACACAAAAGTTCCACCTTAGCCGAAATGACCTGTTTCCTGGATTTCCTATTGCAGAATTCTGGGTGACCCCATCACGGCACTCCCTTCTCTCTCTTTCCTTTCCCAAGCCCCTTGGCATCCCCCCACCCCCAATCAGGCAGCCTGTCCCTCCACCTGAGCATCACTAAGAATCCGTGATCCCACCTGAAGATTCCGAGCTTTAGTCCACTTTGAGTCTTGCACCTAGTAGGCACTAAACTCTGTGGAATTTAATGAATTCCAGAGACAGGTTCTTGGCCTGACAATGGATTTTACTTGCATTCAGGAAAAACAGTTTTCTACTAGTTCATGATGATGGCGTGAGGGCTGTGGCATGAGCCACCTGTCTCCCCACAGCTAGGAATTGGTTATAATGTTTAACTGTGTGAAACATCTTTTCACCTAATTAAGAAGTTAAGGAATCTGCTGGTTTGGTGGGTGCCTCCGTTGTGCGTAATCAGCTGCCAGGATGATTAGGTTCAGCCAAAGGAAATTAAATTTTGTTTCTTCCACAAAGCTCTGAGAACTAGAAGCTAGAGATTTCTGAAGCCACAGTCATAGCTGGTTGCTCTGGGGAGCTCAGACCCTGGGCATGGGAGAGGCAGAAGACAGAGAGCCAGGGACCAGCCTGAGGGCCCTTGGATGCCTTGGATGTCAGGCAAGGCCTGGAGGACTCAGGACTCGGCTCCTGAGCACCTGCTCCACCCGTGAGCTGTGCATGGACGGAGGGAAGGGCTGGCCCCAAGGACCCTGCTGTTTACCATCCAAGGTGATAAACACCAGCTTCCCCTGGAATGTGTCATCAAAATAAATGGTCCGTGTTTGTCCCTTCTGCATCTGGCCCATGACAAGGCTGACCAAACTAGGGGGAGCGAGAGAAACAGATGGTCCCCCGTTGTTCACCTTCCGTTTTGAGTGTAGCTTGACTGAGCCCTTTCTGTGCCTGTCATATCACCCTCTCTGCTAGCAGAGGGCACTTTCCCTGGACCCTCCGGCTGTTCCTGTAAGGGGTCACATCTTCCTGGACCGGCCCCTGGCACACCACAGCCACGTACTCAATCATGTGTGCCAGTGGCAGCCCCCGTGACTGGAGGCCATCGAGTGTGACAATGACATCCAGCTTCGAGGTGTCATCAGAGGGGCTGCAGTTCTGATGCTCCGAAATGTGCTGAGTGATGTTGCAGGGTTCACTGCAGTGCACAGCAGCTCGCTAGCTGGGCGTCCCCACAGTGACTCTCAGCAAGGACCCTTATTAGCGTGATCTCCCGTCAAAGTCTAGGGAGGGGCTGGCACCAAAACCAGAATTCTTTTGTTTAAAGGCATCGTTTTAAAGGTTGGTCAATAAATCCCTGTATAGTCTGAAAGAAAATGAAAGGAAATACGTGTTAATATCCACCTTATAAAGAGTCACAGACTTCTAACATACTGTAAGTCAACTCTCAGTAGGTATTGGGTGACGATGTGACTTTAAAAAGAACAGGCTAAAAACCTTAAAAAGAAAATCAGAGATACAGAGAAGCATGACTCACAGCAAATGCTTGACTTCCTCAGGGCGTCTGTATCACCTGTCAGCAAATAGTGCGTGGCTGCGGCATGCCAGGGGCCGGTCCAGGATACTGAGTGCGTGGCTGCGGCGTGCCAGGGGCCGGTCCAGGATACTGAGTGCGTGGCTGCGGCGTGCCAGGGGCCGGTCCAGGAAACGGAGTGCGTGGCTGCGGCGTGCAAGGGGCCGGACCAGG
>CAUYPK010006674.1:0-30976 GCA_963574355.1 Loris lydekkerianus
CCCTACCCCTTGGAATATAGCTGAATCGTGATTTCTAACTCTTCTGCTGGTTACCTTGTTCAATGAACAGCAAAGTTGAATGCTATGATTGTATTTTCTCATCGGTGACCACAGAGTCTTGATGTTTGTGACAATGTTCAAACAGATTCCCTTTCTCAAATTGCTGGCAACTCTTTATAATCCTACCACATCTGAGGTTGCTTCATATTACTCTGAATCATGAGTTTTCTGTAGTTTAAAATGTCTGTTTTGCCCCCCTAGTTTCCTTTTGTCATTGTTTCTTCTCTTGGGATGAAGAAACGTGTGTCTTCCAGATCATGTTACTAATTTCTTCCAGCTTTGTATTCAGTTCATCTATTGCTTAGATTTCATTCCATTCAGGTGAAAGTCATTTTGCTTCTATTCAAATGTGAAAGATGTGCCTGCTGTCTGGATGATCCTTGTAGTTTCTTTCCTTAGGTTTCTAGTTACCTTTACCTTTTCGTTAATGTATACTTTGCCCACTGTCCTTTCCTAAAGTCCACGCTGTTTTTTTGTTTTATGGATGCAAGAACTTCTCATACATTTCTGAGGAGTTTTCAAATTGTTAAGTTCTTTTCTGCTCTTTGAATTATTTCCTTAGGTGCCAACTTTTCATTTTATCTTCGGCTCTTCGGTTAGTCTGCATTCTTTCTGCAACTGCTGGGTTTTTTAGCAGCTTATTCATATTAGCAGATGAGGCAGTGGAAAGACCGGCAGGTTATGCAAATGCAAGCAGAGATGGTCGGTGGCTTTGGTCTCGAGTGGGAGAGCTAGGGTGGGTCAGCCATTCTTCCAGGGGGGTCCCCAGATGCCAAAAAGTTAGTTGCTCTAAACACGTACCTGCAGGCGGATGTTGAGTATCACCAAGGCCACGATGTAGAAGTAGGGAAGTTGGTCCGCAGTCGCCAGGCCAGGCAGAAGAAGGTGAGAAGCGTGTGCATCAGCCCCTTGCATAAGGCTCTGTAGGAGCCTGGGGTTCGGGATGGGCGCGAAAGCAGCATCGCCAGGGTAGACAAAGCCCTCACTGCCACCGGCCTTCTGTTGTGTCCCATAACAGTGCTCAGAGCCCTCCAGCAAGCTCCGCCCACCCACCAACCCTGCAACAGAGGGGACAGACCCCAGGGAATATCGGCAGGAGGCCGCCTGGGGACCACAGATCTCAGCTGGGCTGCGAGGCGGACGCCCTCCTTTCCAGGACAAAAATCGCTTTTCAATTTTTCTGAGAGCTTAAAGCAAAATTTTAATAATAGATACCTGTAGCAACCAATGATAAATCAAAAAGATATCCTTATTTGACTCCAACATATTTATAGAGTGACAACAGTTATCATCAGTATATCATCTTTGAAGAGAAGAGATAACAAAATATAACTTTAAAAATGATTGAGAATCAAGCTCTGCATAAATTTGAGACCTTGGTCTGGTAAAATAACTCTGAACTCAGAGTGACAGAAATCAGTCTATTTAACTAGATGTTAATTAATTTAAAGGGAGACCCTGAGTAACTTATCATGTTTACTTCTAGGTAGCCCAGGATCATTTTAACCTCTAATTGTACTTTAACATTTCATAAAATTAAGTTACAGAGCTAATGATACCTTCACCCCTTTTTATTCACTTTACCTTTCATTTACAGTCTACTCTTAAATCTTAGTGAAATTCATATCTATCCACATTGAAAAGCACCAAACCACCATAATCAAAAACACGAAGTCATAAAGTTAAAACCATTTAATCCTATTAAAGCCTCATTAAATCAAGGCAGTATTTATAGGATGGGACTTCATTCCCTTGTACACTAGCAAATCTGCAACCCGAGACAGTGTTCACGAATTAATTAGCAACTGCACTAAGGGCAGGTGTTTGACTGACATTTCCCTTGATCTCCTCCCTCAAGGTTACAGGCTGTACAGTCATGCAATTCCTTGCCATTAATCCTTAACCCCACCAGAATGTTTGTTTACTTTGCTGAATAGAAGCAAGAGCATGAGCTACAAAACAAATATGTAGATTGCAGAGGTTTTTTTTTTTTTTCTTAAGATAGTATTTGTCACATTAAAAGATAATATTAAAAAGGGAAATTTTGCATGAACCACGTTGCAGTGTTTTTTTAAAAAGTCCTCATTTTGGAGGCCATAGATAACTTTGTAAAGAGTTTTCACATATATCAGCTTCAAGTAAAAAAACAAAGTTAAAATTTTAAAGCAAAAAAGACTTAAAATATTATTAAAATAATATTTAATTATTTATGTATAATTAAAATATTATTTTAAGCCCTTGTTTTTCAGTTGAGGAAACTGAGCCACAGGAAAATCTCATTTCTGCAGAGAGACCCTACACATGGTTAGGCCAAGTCTCAAACTCTTAATTCAAATAGACTAGATTGTGGTTTTATTCTTTTTCTATACTTCTGATATAAACCAAGAATTTGACACATGACATTTGTTATTTATGACTATCTTGGCAGTGATG
Source organism: Loris lydekkerianus (assembly GCA_963574355.1). Lineage (NCBI taxonomy): Eukaryota > Metazoa > Chordata > Mammalia > Primates > Lorisidae > Loris > Loris lydekkerianus. Next base: position 2,494 of record CAUYPK010006674.1, read on the forward strand.
ATAAAAACATGCTTAGGGCTTGAATGGCAGGTGAATAATATCCTCCTCAAAATACTGACAGTGGTCAAGACATAACTGCAAGTTCAGGATGATAGGCTTTTAACTATCATGTCATCTAAAGCAGTGGAAGGAGTAAGATACTTTTTATAAGCTTCTATAGGTCATGCATAAGCATTTAGTTTTCATTTTTCTTGGCTGAATTGGCTTTGATTTATCTTCCAACAATGCTCCTCTAATATAGCAAAATAGTTCTGTTGACAATTGAGGTCAGAGATCAAAGGTGTATTATCCTATTAAGTGCAGTATTCAAAAAGGTCATCAAACATGATACAGTACGATTATGGCTTCTAGATCTAAAACTTATGTATTGCTTAACTGGATACCATCTTTGTTCTGCAGGTACTTTGCATTGACATGAATCTTGGATTTAAATTTTAAGGATATTTTTAGTGTGTGTGTTAAAGTGCATTCTATTCAATCTGCTTCAACTATTTAATTTATATATAATATACACACATATAATGAATTAATCTTGGAAAATAATTTAGTCTTCTAAATACATTACAGAGATGAAAACAGAAATAACAGAAATAACAAGAATGGTATATAAATAAATAAATTACAAAAATGTTTAAGGAAAGTATGGAAAACAAGTATTTCAATAAATTTTTCTTTCTATACATATTATTTTCAAAGTTAAAACAAAGCAAAAAATTAACAAAAATTAAAGGTCTGTTAACTACTAACTGTAATAACAGAGGAAATTGGCAGTAAACATGTTAAAGAATTTACTTTTAAACTTCTATTTTACATTTTTTAAATAATAGAGAAAATATATTTGATATTTATTTGAAAGTTATTTTAGATATTAAAAGTTTATCAGTGTGTCACCATAATGGTATGACAAGTCAATTATTATTTTTTTCCACTTAAATCCTCTAATTCTAGAAGTCAAATGTGTTATATTGAAACTTCTTTTTTAACGCAGGTGAAAGAGAAAGTGCATGGGACCTTCAAGAACAGTTGCTCATAGATCCACCTTTGTAACTAGAAAAAAGATCAAACTTACTAAATTGTAATGATGTGACAGGAACCAAGAGAGAATCTCTGAACAAATTTCGAAGGGGACTCAGCAAGCTGATCAAAACGTGTACTTTAATAAGGTTTAGAGTTGCCAAGGACTAAGAGACAGAGAGCTGAGGTTCAAGCTGGAGGGCAAGTTGAATGAGTCAGAAATGCAACATTGTAGGTAACAGATCCAACAGGACCCTTACCAATATAATTATAAATATGAACTATACCAGCTTTTGAACAAGATTCCACTATTCACTAATTCTAGCTCCTTTCAAGTTCTTATACCAATTCTTCGTTTTCTTCCCTGCAAAAGGCAAACAACAATAATGTCTCCTGGGTTAGATCTCATGTCAGTGAAGCAGACAGTGACTATGTGATCATGTGTACAATCTACAAGCAAAAACAGAGAAGCAATCCTCCCCTCAAACTAGAACTGGAAGAAGCAACGAAGCTAGACACAACTCAAATAGGTACATAATCATACTGAGAAATATTTATGAAATGATTTTATTTTGGGAAAAGCATGTCAGTTTGACAGGGAACCCTAACTCTAAATTTCTTCTGAAAAATCGGGAAAAAAAATGCTACTGAAAATCAATTGTGACAACACATAACAATTTGTTTCCTGATGCAATTTATTTTATATTAAAAATAAGTATAATTTGTGTGAACATTTAAGATAAAATATTAGTTTAGCAGACAGATTTTCTATGTCCATTTGTTCTTTTGCATATTTCCCATTATAATGGTGAAAATATTTCTTTCAGATTTTTTTAAAAGTAGCTCTAGACATTATATGATTTCAGGAAAGTAATAGCTGCAATTCAAAAAAAGGTGAAAACGCTAAAGTTAGATGAGATGTTTTCCATGAAGCAGCATTTTTCTAGGTTTAAAAGCCAATCCATTCATATGAGAAAATATGGAACTTGTATTATTAAGTTATAATAAGCAATTAGATAATTTCACAAGTCAATATTATTAAAAACAAACAAGACAGATCCAGTAAAGAATGCAACTTGAGTGCTGAAACTTATTAGTTTGATAATGATAGGGAAAGTGTGTCATTAGATTAATTGAGCAATTAGAAAAACTCACAGCTGCACTTTTTGACAACAGGAGAAAATACTCACTTCCTTATTAGGAAGATATTTGAAGAATATTTGAATGCCTGAAAATAATATCCACCCTCTTAGAAACTGTCTCATACGCCCTAATAATGAAAAAAGAAAAGAAAGAAATAACTACTTCCTTTGAAAGTAACATGATTTTTGATTTGTATTTTGTCTGATGGAGACACATGGCTACAATTCTACCACCTCATTAGTGGTTCAATTATGAAAACCAGTAATAAATATCTCAACTGAACTATAGATATGCATATAAAAGTAGAAATGTACAATAAGTTTTTGTGTATGCTTATAAATAAAGAAATACAAAATCAAGACTATAAAAACAGGGCCTTGATTACCATCTATAACAGCTTAGTTTCTTAGAACATAAGTCCCTTCTTAAAATCAGCTTTCACAATAAATATCAGATAAATAAATGTTTCTGTAAATTTCATATTTGAAAAGTTTATGGTCCGCCTCATTAACACAGAGGCCCTGGGTGCGTTGTCAAAGGGTGCAGCTGTGAATTTTGCTAATTATCTAATTAATCTAATAATATATTTTTTTCTATCATTTTCCATCTGAAACATTGCTGTACTTGAGACTCTCCAAAAGAAAAATCAGACTTGTCATTTCAAGTGAATAATGGAATTTCAGAAGAAGCCTCATGTCTGGGAGACCAACGTCCACATCCACGATTGGAATCTAAGAATCTTTTTTACCTTAAAATGGAATTGGAGGAAATTTTCCCTCATTTGCCAAAAGCTTATTCCTGTGCTGTTGTATTTATTTCCATGTTTATTTATTGATTTACTTTTTGGCTGGGGTTGGATTTGAACCCTCCACCTCCCTACTCCTTTGAGCCACAGGTGCTGCTCAATTTCCATGTTTACTGTAGCTTAAAATTATGTTTTCTCAGAAGAGATAAAAAGTCCGATGAAGTTGATGTAGTTCTTGAAAACCCATGGAAAGAAAAGCATACGTGAGAGTAAACTTAAACCTAATAGTAAATATTCTCTCAAATAACTCAATAAAAGTTATTGAGGTCTGCCCACCCCAAATTCCCCGATGAACTTCTCCTTATCGAAACACGTTATACTGATTATATTAATATATTTTATTTGAGAACATCTTGTTTCAGCCTCCTGCCTCCCTGAGGCACGGTTTTGTTTCTTGATGCATGCTTTACAAGAATACAATATTAGAAGAGGCATTTCATAAAGAGGGAAGTAAATAGTAAACAATGATTCTCTTTGTGAGGTTATCCAGAAAGATGTTCCCTACAAGATTTCACGTTCTGTTTTTCAGATTCAGCCACATTAGATTTAGAAATTTTGCATTCCCAGTTACAACATTGAGATTTGTTAAGAAAAATTCTCATGAATATATATTGTGGATAAACTGGCATCTAGAGCAAGATGGTTTGTTTTTAGTGATATTTAAGTTATGCCAAATCCATTGGGAAAGAAAAGGTTTAGCTGATTTGTTTAATTTGCCAGCTCCAGTCGCCTGGTTTTCTCTTTCTTAGTCTTTCCTCCTCCTAACTTCCAAAACCAGTGGTGCCCAAGCGTTAGTGTATATCGGTATCACGAGAGCTCTCATTAAAACAGCACCACCCCAGAGGATTCAAATTCAAAATGTCTGTAGATGAGGGGAAGACAGTAGTGGCTAGGCTTTCTAACATTTTAAAATAAGCATTCCAAGTGATGCTAATGAAGGATGCTTCTGAACATACTCTGAAATCTCATTCCCAGGATCAATTTCCAAAGTTTATTTTCAAAGTATTGGTAGAGATAGAGTAGTTAAAAAAACAGAAAGAGTGACTAGAGAACCCTGCAAACAAGAATTGTAGAATAATACGTAAGGTAAATGTGTAAACCAGAAACTGTCCTGTAAAGCATGCTGTTCGAGTTAGAGACAAAAGTTATTTTACGTTTCTGCTAGGGAGAGACAAGCAGCATGCAAGCTTCCCATCTGTCTTCCAGTGAAAAAAGGTGAGTTATACACTGAGACTGTACTCTGAGCCTCGGACTCCCTCTCGCTCAGGGAATATTCAGCTGACTTGGGTCTGGCCTTGCCAAATTTCCCCAGTCCATCTCTGTAGTTTACATAATCTCCTTACTCCTGGCTATACATGCCTCCTCCGGCAAAGTGTGAAGGCAGCTTTCAGATCTTGTACAAAGCCTCCCAGATTTATTACCAGTTTTTCTGCAAGGAATGATCCTACTCTCTCAGCCAAATCTCTGCTGAGTTTTGTGGATATTCATGAAGGATAAATACAGCATGTGCAGGACAAAGAAAATTTGCTCTTCCAATCACTAGGCTGGATTGCTCAGTTACGGCTGACAGAAGGAGGCAGAATTGATACACTCGTTTGATCATGCCAAACCCTCTCATGCCTTGGTGTGGACTCCACAGGCCAGTTGCCATGTATTAGGATTTGAATCAGGAAGCAGCTCAACCGGGGTGTTGAACAAGCGAGTGCTTCCTTTTTCTTTGCATGTTTACATCCTTTCATCCACTTTTTATCTAATTCTCCTTCTGAATGAGCATGTAAGAACACACAGGAATCCAGATGGCACTGGAAAAGTCAGAAAGATGGAGATTCTCTTGCAAATGCTTACTGTCCCTCCCACACCCACATGTTCAAAAAAAGCTCTAATAGCATTAAGCAAGCATGTGACAGCCACGCACCATCAAGAAGACTGACGTTCAAAAAAGACAAGAAGATTATTCCAATTCTGATGCGTTTCAAACATGGTTGAGTAATAAAGATGAGGGATTGATGAACTCCACAATTAACCTAATCCAATTCTTGCTTCCCCCCAAACTCTTCTGGACTTTACTATCTTTCCTCTATTACATTGATGGATACAGTACAGATAGTTGCTATTTTTGTGGGATTTTCAGTATTCATGACATCATCCACCACTTTTCAGTGTCAACACCTCCCTTCAGGCATTGTTTTAATCACAGGGCACCACACCTTTCAAAATGGTTCCTGGGTGCTGGCACTGTCCTCAGATGTAAATATTTAATGCTCTCACCACAAAAATACAAATATGATGTTGGTCAGGTAAGAAATATGTCAGTTAGCTTCACTTAATCCTTTTGCAATGTATATAGGCCAAATCACATTTTAGCATATAAATGGCATGATTGTCAACTACACAAGAAATAATTGAAAAAGAATAACTGTCATTTGCTATTTTTTTAACTTGTATTCCAATTCTGTTTTAAAGGAAGGAGCACTAGCTTTGAAACAAATAAATCCTTCTTATGGTTGAATATCACAGAGTGTGTAAAATCAAGACATGATAATCTCTCCCTGTGTTACATTTATAAATATATTCACATGTATCTGTACTATCATTGTTATCAGGTTTCTGAGGTACACTCTTTTCATCACATATAGATAGAACATATACATACATGAAAAAATATTTGGAAAAGGCAAAGACTTTAAATTCTAGCACTGACATTTAAAATCTACACAGATTCATCCAAATTCCTTATTGCCACATCTCTGCAAAATGGAGATAACTATATAACTATACCAAATTTACAGTGTGGTCCTATAGATGAGATCATTTACTTTAAACACTAAACACAAACACACAATATCTAAAATATAAAATTTCCAGAAACAATTAATTCCATCTTATATTTAAATAACAGTAATGATCAAAATAAATAGGCTCATTCTTTACTATAACAGCAAATATTACTTATACCCCTGTTGCTTATTAAACAAAATAATACTAATATTGGAGTAAATGTGGGTAAAAGATCACTTTCTAGTACAAGGTTTGAAGAACTGCAAATCTCAGACCAAAGGCTACGTGCCTATTTTTGTAAACGGAGTTGTTTTGGAACACAGCCATACCCATTTATCTATGACTGTCCAGCGCTGCTTTCAAAGTAGGATGGCAGAGCTGTGTAGTTTGAATGAAGATGGCGAGGTCCGCAGACCTGAAAATATTTACTCTGGATCTTTGTAGAAAAGTTTACCAACCTCCATTAAAGAAGACAAATGTTTTATCAGAATTTATACATTAGTAATGGCAGAAAGAAAAAAAAAGGAAGAAAGAAAAATGAGAGAAAGAAAGGAAAGAGAAAAGGAGGGAGGCGGGAGGACAGATAGAAAGGGGAGAAGAGAGAGACGCAAGAAGCAGAAATTCTTAGTGAATTTCTGCAGCCTAGAAAAATTTATCTGGTTGCTTCATAGACCTCACTGTTTTATTTAATGTTCTTTTACCTCAATTTGCTTCCCTATCTGAGCTGTGCTTGTCTTTTTTTAATTTACTTCAGCTGTATTCTTTCTACTGGGACTTTTTGGCAAGGATTAGTGTCTTTAAATAGACTTTGGATTTTATAGCATGGAACAGGTCATTAGCAGCAGTTGTTTTTTGTGTCAGCCCTTTCTTTCTAATATTAGAAAGTAAATATGCTATCAAGTTATTTCAAGTTTTGTGAGAGCCACCAGCAAGCACTCTCAAAAACTATCTCTGAGAAATTAATTTGGATTAATGCATTCACAAAATACATCATGGATCCTTTGTACTCTCCCAGCATCTGTTTATATAATTTTAAATATAATTACGCGCTGTTGAAAGCCAGGGATTTTAAATTAATGTGTGTGTATATGTGTATAAATTCAAATGTATTAAGCCATAACTAAAATATTTTCATTATTTGGTAGGCGATACAGTACCCTGAAGAAGAAGAAAATCCCATAGCTTATATTCCACACTTCATTCTGTGATGAATAACTCCCATATTTTTTTGACCAGCCAATATTTAGATATGATATGTAGTAGCCTTTTAAGCAGATTTTCCTTATCAATTTCAAACTCTGCCTTCCGGCTTCATATTTTGTGATCAGCAAATATGACCAACTTTAGCAGGTTAGAGGTATATTCTATGTGCAACTAAGTCTTAAGGGACACCTCTAGAGGACAAAAACTCTGTGCTCTGATCTCAGATGTGACCTTGTGGGTTTATTTGCAAAAAAATTGATGATATGCCAGAATCAGGAATAAAAACAAAACAACTTGTTTTGTACAAATCCTGCCACTGATGAGATAAAATCAGTTTTCCAAATACTTTCTACCTCAGAAAGCAGGAGGATAACAGCCAAGTAGAGAGTTTGTTTAAAAGATTGTCATAAACAGCAGTGTTTGAAATTTAAGCATCTAGCTACCTCCACTTTGAATTCCTCTGGGTTCTCATTTCCATTAAATCTAACTTTTCTGAAGATTAGTTTAGATTAAATCCTAGAATTGACATTTGAGACACCTGTCCAAGACTGTACTTAATAAATGATTCAATCCCTCCCTTTGGCATTACTAGAATTCATCTTGTTTAATGCAGTAAACAGCAAACACACCAAATGAATTCACCATGTGGTTTCTTAGTTCCAAAAACAGAGTTGCACAGAGATTCAATTCTCCAAACTTATTATTTGGAGAGAGTGCTTTAAGCTAATGATTGAGTTACCTAGTGCCATCAAGTACCCATTTACTGGCAGGTGTTAGAATCCACATTAATGACAGGGTTTGGGTGAGGGAGCCCATAGAGCAGAAATTCCTGAACGCAGATGCCCATATGAAATTTGGCCCAGCTTCCAAGCTGCCTTGCCTGTGCCCACATGGCATTCAGTGGGGCAGACAGCACCTGCAGCCCTGCCCACTCACCCCTTGCTGGGAAAAGTGGAAAGAGCTGCTGTATCTTACATGGTGGGAGTCAGAGGCAATGAACTTGAAGAAACAGTGGAAAGAAAAAAAAAAACAACAGATAATTACTGTTCATTCTAATGAGGCACTCAATATTATTATTCCTCTTTTATTCATTTCTTTTTTGTTGTGCTTATTCCTATGGTAAACTTCTAAGATGAACATGACTCTCTTAAGTGGAGATTGGAAATCAGACAGATTCAGGTCGATATTTGGGTAGTAGACCTGTTTTTCTCTTCCTATCAGGTTGACCTGGGGTGAGTCATTTAAACCCCTTGGGCCTCATTTTCCTTGTCTATAAAAAGAAAGGCTTAGATTAAAGAGCTTCTCTAAAGTCTGATTTTAGAGTTAATTCTCTACCAGTTACTTAATTTTTTTCCTGTTTCATGTAGAACAGTGTACTGTTCTTCTCACTTGTCAGACTACCCTCTGTAACCTAAAAAAGACCTTTTCTACATGGGCCTGGCCCTGCCCAGCTCATGAGAGAGCTCCCTTGCTAATGACCTCCCTCCTCTGGCTCTACTTCAGCCGGCCACGTGTTTGCCCCCGTTCTTACCCACGTCCTTGGAATGTGTGGTTTCCACTATCTAGAAGACCTTCCCCCAAATTTCTCTCAGGGATTTGCTTCTTGGCCAGCTTATCTATCTTTGTATAGGTTCTTCCACAGGCAGACCCAGAGACTAAGATTTGAGTATCAATAGTTCCCCTGGGAGGCTAAGGAGCACAGATAGGGGAGTGAGGACATGAGATAAGTAAAGAACAGAGTCTATAGAGCTCACAACTGAGCCAGCCTCCTTTTTTGTTTCAGAAAAATGCCCACATGGACACAGAGGTGCTGGCAGTTGGAGGTGGGTCTGCCCTACTGACAACATCAGTTCCCCTCAACTATTCTGCTTACAGTTTTTTCATATCCCTTAATGATACCTAAGGTTATATTACATATTCATTGACTTGCTGTGATAGGCAATATAGCACTTGAAAACAGGCTGCCTAGCTTTGAGGCCTAACCTATCATTTTACTAGGAATGTATTACTGTTTCCCAGTTTACTCAATAATACTAGAAACTTCCTCAGGGAGGTGCTGTAAGGCTTAAATCAGTGCTTTTATATGAATCCTGGAAATAGCATCTGACACGTAGGGTGTACTTCAGCCCTGTTAGCTTGCATTATATTTACTTGTATATTGTGTCTCCCCACAAGAATGAAAGCTGCGTTCAGGATCAAATATTTCTCGTTCTGTTCATAGTTTGTCTTCAGGGTGCAGCAAGCTAAACAGTATATGGGTTATTACTAAAGTTTTGAGATATGCAAAAATCAAGAAGTATAAAAACTGGTGGCTCATGCCTGTAATCCCAGCACTCTGGGAGGCCGAGGTGGGCGGATCATCTGAGCTCACAAATTTGAGACCAGCTTGAACCAGAGCAAGACCCTGACTCTAAGAAATATAATAGCTGGCATTGTGGCAGGTGCTTTCAGTCCCAGCTACTTGGGAGGCTGAGTTAAGAGAATCACTTGAACCCAAGTGTTTGAGGCTGCTGTGAGCTGTGATGACATGGTACTCTACCGAGAGTGACAAAACGAGACTCTGTCTCGAAAGAAAGAAAGAAGAAAGAAAGAAAGAAAGAAAGAAAGAAAGAAAGAAAGAAAGAAAGAAAGAAAGAAAGAAAGAAAGAAAGAAAGAAAGAGAAGGAAGAAAGGTAAAATCTGCTCGAATAGAAGCAAATGCAGCCCTCCCAGCAACACTGCTGTCTTTCTAGTTGAAACTTCCATGGGTGAAGCGGAAAGCACACAGTTGACTGTGTTTCTTGGAAGTGAAATAATGGACCATAACAAGGCCTGGCTCAAAACTCAAATAGTGACATAGCTAGTTGATCAATATATAATTACTAAATGAAACAATGAATGGAAGATATTCCTTCCTAAACACCAATTTCTACCTTATCTATCACCCTCCCCCAGCCCAAAAAAACTCACCTTCATGTAGTCAATTTTAATTTTCTCTTTGCTTCTAAGGTTCAGTTCAAAACTCCCCTATTTTTCTAGAAATCCTGCTCTGACTTCCTCCTTTCTCTCCAATTGCCTGCTTGCCCTTCCTTTCCACTTCTAGTATTATAGCTTTATCACACTCCATTGGCATTGTCCTTACTTTTGACTTCCTGGAGGGCAGACAATATATTGTATTTGGGGTTGTGTCCCTAAATACCCAGCCAAATGCCAGGTGTTTGATAAATATTTGTGAAATAAATGAATAGATTTGCCCAGCTAATCATTTTAATACTTGGCAGCTAATCCTCCAAATCCTGCCTAGATCTCCCTCTGGTGTGCAAAGGGTAGACAACTTAGGAACTACAAGTGGGAGATACCATCTTATCTCCCATGAAATAGCCATGGAAGGCCTGAACATGGTACATGCCGGGGTCCTGTTGAAGGACTACCGAACCCACATTAGATGGTCATAACAGGGCATTGTAAAGAATGTGGGGAAAAAATAGTTTTTTTCAGTGAGGGAAGAGAAACCCCATTGCTCATATTCATGAGATGCCTCTTGTCACAAAGATAACACGTAATTGTGCTCCTCTATGTTTACCTAGTGGCCAACCAAAGGCCAGAACTGATATGCCCAAAGATCCTGGAAAAGATGCACCGTGGCCCTCTGTATCAATCTTTCTTTTTAACCCTCTGTTGTTGTTTGTGTTGTCACTGTTTCTAATTAATTTATTCAAGCATCATAGGAGGATCTTACCTTGTTCACTTATATTCCATTAAAATAAAATCAAGTATAATGTTTTCATACATGCTAAAATATATGACTTGTGTCTGGAGAAGTTTCAGGGCAAATCAAGAAGTAAAAATTCCCCTTGACATTCATGGATACCCAGAGGACATGACAGTGACCCAGTGGGGACAAAAAAAATAAAGCATGGGATAAATACACTTACAAATCTCCTTGTATCATGATTCAACCGTAAAAGATTCTTCTCCCAGAAATTGGAAAGTTTGGTTAGTTGTTAATTTGTTTTATACATGATTTTTAAAAAGATAATATGAAAAGCAAGAACATTGGTGTCAATCTTAAAAAAAAAAAAAAAAAAAAGCAAGTGGTTCTGAAATGAGGCTCAAATACTCTTATTTCATTCCCTTTAGGCAAACTGATAATCCCCAATTTACTATGAAATGTTTCTTCTAGATCATTTATTTCTAATTGGGCTCCTTTCTGTGTTCAGGTCCTGGAGGGTTAGAGAAATTGTCTGATCTCCTCACTGGCAACTCCTTGCTTCACCTTCGGTCTCTCACACCCATCCTCCCTTTTCTTTCTTGTTATAATACTTCTTCATTAGTTCCATATTCTCAGCCTCATTATTAATTCCTCTGTTATTTCTGTATGTAATACCCATCAACCATGACATATTTTCATCTAATTTTTTTCATCTGACAATTACACTCAAGAAAAGTGTAAAGATGTCCGTAACTTACTGTGCTCTAGGTAATCAGGACCTTACCTACTTTATTTGTTCCCTTTTCTCTTTCTTTTCTTTCTTGTTCCTCTCTTTTTCTATCTCTCTCCTTCCTTTCTTTCTTTCTTTTTCCTTCTCTATCATTAAAACAGCATGGTCACATTTTCTAGAATCAATATTCAATTTAATCTCTCAGCCTGCACATCAGGACAGATGAATAGAATTTGCCTCTTTGCACAGTCATCCAAAATGTCACTTTCCCTTGTAAGCCACAGCCATCCAAATGTCACTTCACTCTGTCCTAATGCCCAGAATTTGGAATTACTGTTGTTTCATCTGCGTTATCAAAAGATTAAAAAAAAAAAAAGGATCTTGCAGATAGGGAAGTCTCATTTATTAGCTATGTAGAGCTATTTACTTATGGGATGAATATTCAATATACTTTTTAATTTTGTGCTTATGTCACAAAGGACAATTTGGCTCTAGCTTATATTTCTATACAATAAAATAATTATTAACATTATAATAAAAACTTTAATAGAATTTGAATGCATATAATTTTTTTGAGATAAATATTGCCTGTCGATGGTCCGCCAACTTATTTTTCTGATACATCTCACACAGTGGCTCTTACTATAATGAAACTCCCTTCAATGATTTTATTTATAAAACAATAGCCATGGAGATACATGACATTTCATGGTCCGGCGATTGTCATCTAACCAAGTCATATAAGATTGAATCATCCAGGGTTAAATAAAACACCTGCCTCCAAATATATATTACCTGAGGTTTCTCTTATTTCAATTACCTGATCAGCCAGCTGACTTCAGAGATGGAAGAAAAGATGAAGAATAAGTAGGATTTGAGATACTGACCCTGCAGCTCACTTAACCATGTCAGCAAAATATTACATATATTTTTACAGTTTAGAATGGGCCTCCCCAAACTAATAATAGCTGAAGTCACCAATTTAGTATCTCTCAACACCTTGTAAGAATACCAAAAATTGACCTTGATATGTATTATGACATTAAAAACTAAAAATGAAACCCAACCAAAAAATTTCATATATAGATCACAGGAAGATAGGTATCAACAGAGTTTTTTTTTTTTTTTTTTTTTTAAGGAGTTTTAAGTACAATTCTCCTGAGCTGCATGTATCTTTGATGCTTGATTTAAACTATAATCAAGAAGCTCAATAACTTCAAAGTATAGACTGTGGGTAAAATTTTTAAAAGTAACTACTTGGCTGATAGGTATCTGATATTCAGTTGTATTCAGAGGCAAGCTCAAGAGATGAAATTTCTACCAATTACAAATGTTTCCAATTTTAGCCTCAACCTTTCACTTTTTCCTCTCTGGTCTCCACTGTATCGCTACCCCATCTCTCTACCCCACTGCCCTGTCTTCTTGGGACATTACAGAAAGTCCCAAATGTCTCAATACATAGGGAATAATGGGAAATGTTAGCTAAATGTACATTTCTTTATGAAACATCCACTACAAAATTTTACAAAATATTATCTATGTGTTGCCTACTTCTTTGTAAAATTTTGTAATGACTATTTTGTACATAAAGGTATATTTAGCTATGAATTCCAATTTTCCCTTTGTACAGAAATGTATGGGATTCCCTATGGATTCTGAAGTCCCCAAGGACACTGGTCATTAATCTCTGGGTAATGCCTCCTGCTGTTCCCTATGCCTGTTCTTTACATATCGAAAAGCTGTGAATCTTTTAAGAGGGATCTGTTTCCTCTTTTATTCGATGATTCCTAAATTGAAATTAGTCACTCTGAAATATCTGGCTCATATATTTTAATTGCCAAACTGAAATTACCCATAGCATGCATATCACATATAATAAATAGTTATTATATATTTTTAATGCAGTAGGTATTAAACTAAATGCCAGTTAAAAGTGAAGAGGAAATCTGTAAGCAAATACCACTAATGTATTCTTAAGACTAAATGTTATTCATCATGGAGAGAAAGCCATGGAAATAGGAAATAATGTTCAAACCTTAGCACACAGGATAAACATAAAATAAAATCTGTGATGCTGTGGCAGTTACTTCTATTCTTTCATATGCATAGATATTCACATTCTGGCTACATAAATAAAAACACTCACAAAGCCAGCTAACTTAAGTAGTATATCTCTTCTTCCTAAAAAAAAAAAAAAAAACCAAAAAAGTCTAGAACAACATAGCATGGAGTCCAGTCCATGTGGGGTCTGATGGACTCAGACTGACATCAAGGAAATCGAATTCTGTAACCTCATGACCTCTAAAACCACGTTGGAAAACCAGAACTGGTGATCCTATTAGTGAGTCAACTTCCCTCTCTTTTAATGTCAAAGGGGAAGTCTCCACACAGTAAAAGACCCCAGGACACTGTGAACTTCCAAAACTTTTCAGCAGTGTATGTCTATATACTAACTTAATTTGTATTCAGAAATGTCCATTTAAATAAAAATTCTGTATCAAATGTAAAGCCAAAATAAGACAGAATTGAACACATTAGATAATAAAATTATAATTCTGCTTGGTCATATATTCAATTTTGCCTTAATTGATTGTTATATTCTTTATTTCTTACCTAAGTAGCAGCTAACACAACACCACATCTTATACACCAAAAAATTATGCATCTTGGAAATGAGCCTTTCATTTAAATACATTCAATCTATGTTTGGAATTTCTACTGATCTAAAACATGCTCTTTTTTTAAAAAAAAGTATAATTCACTGGCCTCCAAATATTATGACCTAACATATGTATAGTTAATAGAGCAAAGAAATCTTATATATTTTTCCATAAATATGAGGCTGAAATATTGTTCAATAAAGAGATTATATCCTCAAATTACATTGTTATGACCTTTAAAAGTATTTCATACTAACAGCTGAAAGTATAATCCCACTGTTTGTGATAATTTATTCCATCCAGACACAATTCTAAAAAAGGGTGCTTCCAACTTGGCACTGCCAGCATTGTATACAATAATTCTAGAAGCCGCTGAGTTAAGGGATGGCCATAGAGTAAGTATCTGGAGACATTTTTGCTGACCAGAAAATCCATCTCTATAATTATAATGATTCTCTCTTTCCTTCCTGTCTCTATGGGGCTCTCTCCCTCTCTACCTTGGTCTATCTCTGTCTCTCTGTCCCTTTTTATATGTGTGTCTGCCTGTCTGTCTGTATGTAAATATACATATATGTGTATGTAAATATATGTATTTGTCATCATGAAATTTAATTTCCAGACATTGTCTTTCACTTGAAATTCTTTTTTTTTTTTTTTTTTTTTTTTTTTTGAGACAGAGTCTCATGTTGTTGCTCTGGGTAGAGTGCCATAAGCATCATAGCTCACAACAACCTTAAATTCTTGGGCTCAAGCAATTCTCTTGCCTCAGCCTCCCGAGTGGTTAAGACTATAGGTGCTGGCCACAATGCCCAGCTATTTTCAGAGATTAGGTCTCACTCTTGTTCAGGCTGGTCTTGAACTCATAAGCTCAGGCCATCCAACCACTTTGACCTCCCAGAATGCTGGGATCATATGAGTGAGGCACCATGCCTGGCCTCATTTCAAATTCTTTAGGGTGAAGCCTCCACTGTAACACCCATGTAATGAAAACTACCGTGTCCTATATTTGAATCCCAATTACATGCATTTATCAGTTTGGACAAATTAAAGACTTTCTGAATCTTTTCCTCCTTCATAATAATGTCTTCTTTACAGGATTGACATAAGAGATAAAGAAACTATTTTTTCAGTGAAAATACAGAAGTTAGTACATAGTAGATGGTAAAATATCAGTAGGTAGTGTCATTCCTGGTTTCACCTCACCAACTAGACAATTCTCTTTTTCTCTGAGTCTGTATCTTCTAGATATAGAGTCTATGTGGCCTCTTTCTACTTTATTTCATCTTTTCTTAATCTAAGCCCTTCCACTAACATGTCAAAAAATGTGACTGAAAACATTCGTTTTTATTCATGGTATTTATGATAGCTTGTTGTACACATAACAATTTTGAATAATAAAAGTTGATGAATTGAACATGTTATATTTTCTGAAAAATGTGTGGTCTTAAATTTTCCAGTGATGACACATTTTGGGAGGGGAAGTTTCAAAGTCTAACTATGTCTGGTACACAGAAATAATTAAACTTCATAATTTGAGGTGAGGGGGTTTCTAGAAGCACCAGCAGAAGCACCTGGTCTTGTCAGACTTCTTCCAGGGGGCTCTGCTCTGCCTCGGTCCTCCCTCGCTGTGGGTAAGCCCCACTGGTTTCTTGATGCCACTCTCCTACTATTCCTTTTTACTTATCTATTCATTGATTCATTCTATCAACAAACATTTTTGAAGAGACTTTTATGTGCCAATTACTGTGATAAACAGATGAAAAGTAACAGGCATAGATTTGAAATTAGCTAAAGGAGCTAATAATCTTGTGGAGGGAAAGCCAACTGTTCAATTTTATTGCAGGGTTATTAAATGATACAATGGGGCACTTAAGTGGCACTAAGGGACTTTTAGGGGATGCCTTAGTGTTGTGGGGGGTCAGGAGAGACTTCCTTAAAGAAGCGATGCTTAGGTTGAGAGCTCTGGCAGAAGGAGTAAGAAGCTGAGAAACTAGGGGTATTTTTCTTGTGCCTTGTTCTGCCTCCTCCCCTGCACTGATTATTCTGGTCTTGGCTGAGAGGCTTCTTCTGAACTTACTGTTCTATTATTGTCACGGATGACATCCATGCAGAAGGCTCAATTAACACACAAGCTTTTATTTCACCATCTTCCCAATACCAGTGACATTTCTTGATTCTTCTATCAAAACACACAGACATACCAATGTCAAACTTCCTACTTCAGCCAAAACATGTTTCTTAGTATTTATCTAGTTGAACTCTCTGAATATTTAAATATGTTGTGGTTTTTCCTTAAATTTTGTTTTCTTTTTCTGCTCCCCTAAAATTACATTTTCTAATTTTTCTTATATCATTTTGGTTTCTTCCTCACATAATCATTTTTTGTGGGGGTGGGTGGGTGGAGGTGAGTCTTGATCCTTCACCCAGCTCTTAAATGTGGCTAATCCTCATGAATCTACCTTGACCTCTTTGCCCTACCTACTCCCCAACATAGAAATGGCTTCAATAGTCCTCTTCATGCTGATGACATCCACATATTTATTTATAACTGGGATTTTCCCCTTGAATTATAGAACTGTGCTTATATAAAGTGCTTGGGTATTTCACTTGAACATATTATTAGTTCCTTGGAGACACTTTTTCTAACTGGGCTCACAATCTTCTTCCCTTCTCAACTTTTTATAGTTTGCTTCACATAGTCAATCCTTTCCTGTCTTTGAGCAATATTGCTATTGACAGGGTGGCTCAGTTCTGAAACCTAGAACATTTCCTATCACCATCCTTGTAGAATTGACAGATGTGGCTTCAGATGAGAAACTCGCTATCCCTTTCCTTAGGCATTGCCTTACCTCTTTTAACACAAGGTAAAACACAGATACAGAAAACACTCAAAATAAGAATATGAGAATAAGGCAAAATATCCTCAATCAGATCACAAATAAGAATGAGACATAGGACTCTAAGCCATGAGAAAGTGGTGGAGTACAAGCTGTTTGCAAGTTAGAGAGAATGACCTCACTGGAAACTAATTGTACTGGCATTTTAATCTTGGGCTTCTATGCTCCACAACTGCAAGGAAATAAACTTCTGTTTTTTAAGGCACCCAGACTATGCCTTTCGGTTACAACACTCTAGGCAGACTGACACACATGGGCACAAAACCAGAGTAGACTGGATAAGTAGATACAGACATTGAAGAGGACTGGTAATTCTATTTTTCTGGGCTCACTAGCTTTAAAAAATGAATTTCTGGAGCTGCTAGAAGCCACTATTACTGGTACACAGGGAAAGCCTGCTAATATATAAATAATATATCAAAGCTGAGTGATGGTGAGAAGGGGCTGAAGGAGAGATAGAGACAAAAGCAGAGGCACTGTTTGAAATTCTGGATGCAGTCTTTTCAGAAGCCATGACACCCACTGGGTTTCTTAGTTATGTGAGGCAACATATTCCTTTGCCTTCCCTTTTCTTCTCCTTTCTTTAAATACAGCAATTCTTCTTTCCTCTATATATAATGAATCCATTTTAGCCAAGTGTTCCTCGTATATTCTTAATCAGAACGGGGAGTGAGGCAGGTAATGAGCACACAATAAAGAGAACAGTGGGCAGCTATGTGCAAGGATGAGGTGTTTGGGCTTTGTAACATATTCCTCCATGATGTTTAGAATTACAGAATACATGGAGAGACTCCTGAGGGTATAAAAAGTAAGCAAACATTCTGCTAGAATCAGTTTGTGTCTATAAAGGATCACTATGGTCATTCTCTAAATACGCATGAGAATTATTTATTTAAATTACTTTAAACCCACTTATCTCGGCACTCTTATTAAAGAGAGAAGGCTCCTACGTCAGCAGTTTTTTAAACCACTAATAACCTTCCATACCCTGTTCTACTCTCCTTTGGATAAGGTGGCTAAATAATTACTTCATTTGCATATTTCTACTATGTCTACCTCATTATAGATATTCAATGCATCCTTATTAATATCATCAGCATCAAAAAAGAGGAAAAATCATATAATTTGCCAACAACAAAACAAATTTACAAAGGTCTCTGGTAACTTCCGTTGAATTCCTAACCCAAACCACCAGTTTTCAGATAAACAATATGGTTTTTAGACCTCTGCAATAGACCAAGAATTATAAAATTCACAGGGGCAACTTAGACCATTGTACCAGCTAACATTGAAAGTGTGCCTATTACATACCTCTCGAGATTTTAGGAGCTTTAAATATTTTTACTCATTTAATTCTGACGGTGTTCCTATGAGTCAGGATTTACTACATCTATTTACAGATGAGAATACTGAGGCACAGAAAGTGTAAGAGCTTTATAAGATCACACGGGTGGTATAACTAGGATTTGAGTCTCAGCAGCCTAAATATACAGTGAGGCCTCAAACCTAATCCAGTGTATCAACTCTATTTTATAACTGAAGAAATGAAGACTGGGTGAGAATAAATGACTAAAAATGGTAATTTGTCTAGATAATGATTAGAAGGTGATAGAAACTTCAAGTCTCCAGGTGTCCACTTCCAAGCTCTCCCTGCTGTGTCTATAATAAACAAAGTTCTCTAAAAGAAAAAATACGGTGACTTCAATCATCTAGAGACCTAACATTTCTTATCATTTTAAGGCATCTCTGTTATGTTCAGCCTGGCTAGCTGGGACCATGTTTTCTAGAATTCCTTTTCCTGTGTGTTTCTGGTTCGGATGAAACACAAAGAAATTCTTCTCTGAGATTTAGAGGAAGCCAGACACTATTTTATGGCTCATATTTGTTGCTCCCAATCTGTCAACTGACCTCATTGGCAGCTAGGTTACAGCTAGGTGTGACACTCTTCTCCATTTTCTTAAATTGTCCTTCGGCTTCTTTGATTCTTGGGCCAGGAATGCGTACTTAACTTTATGATTAAAAGCTCCAACTTCTTTAGAGCACCATGCTCCAAACTTCACAAGCAATAAGAGCTCGCACAGGTTTCACTGTGTTCTCATTAGGCTCCAGCTTGTTCAAAATCTTCCTGACCTTAAATACATTTTGCACTCCTTACAGACACTCCTGTCATTATACAAAGGGCCCCTGTAGAAAGTGATCACCATGGCAGTAATGAAGATTATCCACAATGTCAGCACACTTGAATTTTTACTCATCCATGCCAATCTGCCTAAGGCCACTGCTGAGTGCTCTTTGCCAACACCAGAAACCAATAGAACACCCCCAATAGGACATGATTCCTTTTCCTAGGTCTATCATATTGGATCACGTCTGTTGTGACAGGCATGGCACTACGTTCTTACTGGAACAGATATCCGTTTGGGTATAGATTTGCTTTCTTACTTACAGTGCAACTCTAAACCACTGTTTATGGGTTTATAGGATATCTTATTCACTGTATTCCAAATAGCATCACTTCTGACCAAGAAACTCATTTCACAGCAAATAAAGTGCAGTGATATACCCATATTCATGGAATTTACTGGTTTAATCATGTTCTCTGTTGTGCTGAAGTAGCTGGTTTGATGGGATGATGGAATGGTCCATGGAAGTCTTATTTAAGACACTGGCCCTTCCTATACCACTTTAGAGCAAGCACCCACACTAGTTAGGACCACATAAGGAAGAAATGTCCTCCAGATAAAGTTTGCGCATTACATCAGCATCTGGTGCATCATGGGGCTTCTCTGATGACCAGGATTCACATGTCAGGAGTCAAGGGGTAGAAATGAGTGGTTCCTCTCAGCAGTGTCCCTAGTAGCTCACTAGAAGATTGCTGCTTTCCGTCCTAACAATTTTAGCTTCTGCTAGTCTAGTGGTCTTAATTTCAAAGGAAGAATGCCCCTTTCTGGAGACCAAACAATGATTCTAGTGAACTAGAAATTGAAACTGCCAGCTGGCCATTGCAGGCTCCTCATGCCTCTCAGTCAACAGGCAAAGAAGACAGTTACTGTACTGGCTGGAGTAATTCATCCTACCCCTCACAGAGAAATGGGGTGGCCACTGCACAGTAGAGGAAAGGGAGCATGCCTGTGATGCTAGAGGGACAGAAACATGTCTGTGTTGCAGAAGATGCACTCAGGTCCTGCAACTGAAGTAGATGGAAATAGCAGGCTAATTCTGGCAGGTCTGACAAAAGCCCAGAGCCGTCAGTAAGGAAGGGAAGAAAGTAGCTAAAAATACCAGTTATGACTACATGACTCTTTGCAGAAACAAAGCACATAATAATTATGAGCATTTATGCCTTATTTTGATATAAATATGTTTGTGTAATCATTAACCAAATATTGTTTCTTCTCTCTCTCTCTCATCTTATCAAATAGGCATACAAGATGTATCAACAGTAGTTAAATTTATGTCTCAGTGTCTTCATTTATAAGGTAATCCAACTTGAGTTATGAATCAGGACAAAAATGAACATCATCTAACGATCAAAAAGGGACTTTGTATTCTATTAGGAGGAAAAAGAGCCTACTTTTCATCACATATCATGTTAGGGGGGAGTTTTACTCTGCCATTATCTTTTTTTTTTTTGTAGGCTAAGTATGATTTTAGGGATAATTATGGGTGCCAGGGAGATAGAGAATCGATTGTGTTGGCTCTGCAATGTGTCAATCTTCCTCTGCTGAATGACATGTCTCTGAATCTCTTTCCCTGCACAGCCCCACTTAGGATGGGCCAAGTGAGATTCTTGTAGGTGATTTGGAGGGTAGAAGTAAAGTGACAGCTCTTGTTGTTGGTCTGGCTATTAAACTATTTGCGTGAGGCAGGAGGAGGGCCTATGACTGGTGCACCTTGCCTTAGCTATTCCTTCAGTTTTTCTGATGCTGGTGGAAGATATTTGTTCTTAGCTCCACAGTGAAGGGATTCAGCTTCTTCAGGGATCCTATACCGCCAGGGTCAGAGGTGACAAGAAAGAGCATGCACTTCAGCTTATCCTTCCGTGGCTCCAGCTTGTACTGTGATTTCTAGGTAGTTTTTGATCATTTCCACTTCACATTCATCCTCCCTTTCCAACTTCCTTCCCTGTGGCGTCAAGCTCTGAGTCAGTTCAGATGAAAATCAAACACCAGTCCATTGCACACACTACTTTACCAACTCTCCACACTTTCATAAGGTCAACTCAAGCAGCAAATACATACATCTACCTGTCTATCTGCCTATCCATCCATTTATCAATCTGTTTATCTACCCATCCATCCATCTACCCATCCGTGATAAAATTACAAACGGTGTAAATTTATTTAAGCCAGTAAATAGTAAATACATCTAAACACATAATCATATGTAAATGTATGTTCAACAAACAGTAATTATTTTAATAGCATATATTTCACGATATCTCTTTTCCTGTGCTCTGGGCAATTATCTGAAATATATATTACTATTAAGTCCATTTCACAAAAAGAGGAAACTGAGGCCTAGAATTGCTAATTTTTTCTCCAAATCACATAACACATAAATGACAGGACACATTGACTATAAGGTATTTAATTCCATAGCTGCTCATTGGAGTTCAAAATGCTACATTATTACTCAGAGTAAATTAATGAGTTTTGCTGTGAGAATCAAATATACCATTACACAGAAGCTCAAGTTTATAGGTCTTCAATATGTATGCTTGGCAAAGTTTAGCTGTTGGTGTTATGGTTATCATTATTAATATTTTTTTATCAGACAGCTCTCGGTTTGATTGTCCTATAATTAGCTTGATAGGTGTTGTCACATCTATCCAGTAATACTGTAAATCCAGCATCCCAGAAGGCCACCAATATGTAGCAGATCAATTATTTAGATGTAGACTGGCTGGGATCCGCCACTTGCCAATCATGTGTTCTCAAAAAGATTAAGTTTTGAAAGCTTTAGTTGCCTTCCCTGATCTGGGCATAATAGTCATTGTTTTCTTACATGCTATTGCTCGAGTTTCAGTCTAAAAGCAACGGGAAGCTACTAACGTGTTTTAAGAAGGAGAAATTCTGGTTGTTCTTTTAAAGGATTTCTATGTCTTCTGTGTAAACAATGGAATACTGGGGCAAAAGTAGAGATGAGAAAAGTAATTAGGGGGTTACGGCATATTTGTAGGAGATGTGCTCTCATCTACTACTACGGTAGTGTCAGTGGACTTACAGTTTAGTGGTAGAGTCATAGGACTTAGGTGTAAGTGAAGAGTAAGACAGAGAACTTAAGAAAGCTCCGAGGTTCTGGGTGGAGCAATGGGGTCAATGAAGTTGCTATAAACTGAGAAGGGAAATTCGAGAGAAGGAGCCCCTTCTGGCAGTGGTGAGAGTGTACACACAAATAAACTTTATCACTTACCCTCTAGTGCTCCCTAGAGTATGAATTTCATTTCTCTGTTTTATTTTTTATGAACATCTATATTTTTCATGTATAGAAGTCTAGCAAGACAGGTTAGTAGAATATTATAGAAGGAACATTTTAATAGCAGCTCATATATTTACAGCTAGAATTCTTTTTATCTGATATGTATCTTTAAAAAATACCTTATCAATATTGCTCTCTAATTTATTATCAATTTCTTTTGTTATCTAAATGGAAGTATTTCTACAACAAACAAGTTCAGTCATTTAGACTATTACCCCTCGTAAAGAAAGCTTTGACACTTTTCTATGTGAAGGAATGATTCACAGGCTGTATTTTAATTTCAGTTTTCTTCAGCTCCCCTTTGAGTTGCTGCATGAATTCTAGGCTAAAGTACTTATGTCCCTCTCCTAGGTACTTTCTCACTCCTCCAGACTGTCTTGCAAAACCTGCTGGTTGCCCTAAAAAATGCAAGTGCTTGGGTTATCCTTATGCTTTTAAATAAAATGACTGCCTGTTACCTACAGAGAAATACCTAAGTCTCTACATCTAGCTCAGAAACAGTAAGCAGTATGGAATGAAATGAACACATAGGAATCACTGGGGAAAAAATCAGATTCGAAATGAAATCCATTGATATTATTTTGCATATTCTTTGAGTCCCCAATCAGGAAATAAATATGACTAGAGATGTATGACATTGAGCATAAAGCACGAAATATTACACTACCTTTAAAATCCAGATGTATGTTTATTTTAGCATTTAGTTCTAAACTTAGCATTTAGTTCTTAAATAACTATTGGTTTATGGTTTTCTTGATGAAACTGTGAGCATCTTGATGCCAAGAACTATGATATGTAATTTTATATACACTCTTCCTGGATATAATAGATGTTCATGGAGCATTTGTTGATGGGATGAAGTACAGATTGATACCTGATAATATTACAAGTTTT
This sequence comes from Loris lydekkerianus, assembly GCA_963574355.1. NCBI lineage: Eukaryota > Metazoa > Chordata > Mammalia > Primates > Lorisidae > Loris > Loris lydekkerianus. The sequence continues at coordinate 25,790 of CAUYPK010006674.1, forward strand.
ACATATTCAATTACTGCTGCTGACATGTCAGGAGTACAAAACAGCTTGTAATTGCCAGGATGATGTTGTTATTTGCCATTTGCTAAATGGAGCACTACCCTGGCTTAGACTCTCTTACACTGTTTTCTGTAGGGTTATAGGAACACTTGGAGTTTTGTCAGCAAGAATGGGTAAATTTGTTACTGGGTATGACCCGTCCTGGGTCATTCAGGTGTAGGTTAAAAAGAAAAATGGCTGTAATGCTGGTACAAGGTGTATTCATTTGGCAGCCCAATAGTGAGCTCATTGTACTGAAAGCAAAAGCTGCAGGCAATAGACTTGAGTCCAGGCTTCCAGGGAACCCTCTACCCCTTGCATTTTGCTCTTGACCTAATATCCATCATAGGAGGTGAAGCAGGAGTTCACGTCCCTGGCTCCTTCAAACCTGGAATTATAGCCCAACTCCTAGGCAGGCTGTCAATTACCGCTAATTTAGAGGGCTAAGAGAAAAGGTTTTATGGCCTTTGGGAAGTGTACAAAAAAAAAAAAAGTGGGATGAATAGGAGCTTGGGAGATGCTATTCATATGTGTGTTGTGCTTTGCCTTTAGTTAATTTTCTAAAGTCCTCTGACGTGTAGAATCTGCTATCACATTAATAGGTAAAGGAAAAATATTAAAGGACATTTGGTCTTCACATTCCAACATTCCAGTTTGTGTGTAAACTGTAACACTCCTTAAAATGAAGCCTACAGAGCAGAAAGTCTCAAACTTCAGTGTATGTTTGAATCACAGGCAGGGCTTGTTGAAAGCAGGTTGTTGAGTCCTTTACCCAGAGTTTCTGACTCAGTAGGTCCAGAATAGGGCCTGACAATTTGCAGTTCAAGCAAGTTCCCAGGTGAAACTGATTGTACTGATCTGAGGCCCACAATTTAGAAACCACTGCTACAAACATTAGTTTTAAGAGCATGTTGTTCATCATTTGATAAAAATGCTGAAAATATACTTTAACCTTAAAACAAACTCACCAAAAACTATGTGAAAATGGTGTTGGATTCAATACATGGAAGATTTTATTACAGAAACTAAATCCATAGGCCAAAATTGTCTTTTCAGGGTCCACGCATATTGTAAAAGAAAATGAGAAGGAAATAGGTGATAAGCATGCCTGACATTAAAGAAAAGCTAATTCGTGCCTAATCCGATGGAGAATTTGTTTAAAGAACAATTCCAGGACATGGTGGTCTGACCTTTCAGTGAGTCAAGGTCACACAGTCCTCAGCTGTTGGCTGAAAACGTGCAAATAAAGTACAGTAGATGATAATAGAGGCAGATGTCATGTAAAATAGTGACATACCCTCCACCATTCTTGGAGTTAAAGGACAAAGGTTTTGGCCTAAATGTTTTCTAAGTTTCTTTTTAGTTCTTTCCTACATATCCATGTCCCCACCTGGAGAAACAAACCCAGTTCTTGTATCGTTACAGGTTATTTGGATAAATAAACTGATTTTAAAATATGATATGCCTGAAGTATTGAAGGAAGATCTGTAATGTATACACTAGCTCTCAGCTGGGGAATTTTTGACCCTCCAGAGACATTTGGCAATGTGTGAAGACATTTTTGATCATCACTGCTGGGGAGATCTTGCTGCTGTCTGGTGGGTAGAGGGCAGAGACGCCACCAAACATTCTACTGTGCCCAGGACAGCCCCTCGGGACAAAGAATTATCTAGCTCAAAACACCAATAGTGCCAAAATTGGGAAACCTTGGTTTATAATCAGGAAATGAATAGACTAAAGAGAATCCATGCCTCCCCATGATTCACCAACTCGGGTGTGAAAGAAATGTGATTAGAACATAGGATAGGGTCAGAGAATCTCCCCAGAAATTTATTCCAACCTTGTGGTTACTGCCAAGGTATCCTGCAGCCTTACCCGTGAAATAAACACCCTAGAATATTAAATTCTCACATAAAAAATGTAGTGTTTTTTTTAACTGATTCTTTTGTTTTATTCATTTTAATAGTTATCAATTGTTATCAAGTATAAAAGACTCTAATTGGCTCTTATTATATCTGGTTGGTGACAATATTGACAGCTGTCCTCCTGGGAATGACAGGCAAAAATCCACAAAAGCGATCTTTCCATATTTTACCAAAGGAATTAAAGTCTAGTTATATTTTGTAATAAAGTTGGCATATTAAAAACTTATAAACACAAATTGCTCAAATGAAAGAATTTTAAATAGACTTTTCAACAGAGGGCTTTTTTTTTTTTTTTTTTTTTTTTGCATGCTTCAGTGATAGTGATTCTTTCTATCAGTCAAAGTAAAAGAAAATCAATATTTATGTCATCCAAGAAATCTGACTAATGCTAGGAATTACTGAATAGGCAATTACATTTCAAACGAAAAATTTAACAACATAGTGGTATAATGCAGGAAGCAAATGAAGTAGCAATACAGTAAAACCAAGTGCATTTCAAAGAGCCTATTGATTTGAAGCCTTCCCACAATCCATTTTCAAAACCTTCTTTTGATATTCATAAATTCAAATTAAATAATAGGATTGATGAAAGAAATAAAAAATGCCTTAACGGTATCATTTTTCAACATATTATTCTGGAGTAGTTTATGACTACAAACAGAATGGCTGCTTTGTCTACTTTAACAATGAATTTCAGGAAACAAGGTTGAAAAGTATGTTCATGTGGGAATAGGTCAAGTTCATTCAATGCTCAACATATTGTAAGGAAAGAGTTTTTTTAAAATAAAAGCATACGTATTTCTCTTACTTTAAATTCTAACATACATTTATGAATTCAGCCCCTTTCCTATTGTAGAAAAAGATAAAGAGTATGATTCAATAAAGTAACTTATATTAATTTATGTACTTGTTGAGTATAATAGCCAAATTAATATGAATTGTTTCTATACATTTAATATAGGACCTAGAATCCCTAAGTAACAAATAAACTCGGCTGATTCACAGCACACTCTAAATCAGCGGTTCTCAACCTGTGGCTCGCGACCAACAGGAACTGTATTAAAGGGCCACGGCATTGGGAAGGTTGAGAACCACTGCTTTAAATGATTTAATTTATTTATAAATTCGTATATTTCTACATTTGTGTATAAATCAAGTTTTAAATCACCAAATTCATGGTTTAATCACAATGCTCCCAATTTTAGCACTGAAACTTCCATGTCACAGAAACCTACCAGTCATGGGTAAACTTGGATAGTTGATTATTTTACCAGGCATTTGATTCTTGCTTTATAAAGAACAGCTTCATAATGGGTTTTACTTGGAAACAGTAAAGTGAATTTTCCAAAGAGAAAAGAGCATGAATTTTGGAGTCAGTCTCAACAAGGTTCAAATCTCTGAGCTCTTCATGTATTAGCTCTGTAACCTTAGACCATTAAATCTCTCAAAGCTTTCTGTCTTACATGTAATAGGAGATAATACAGCTCAGCCTTCAAGGCTGTTATAAGGACTGCTACATATATATATGTAGCATATGTAATACATAAGATACGAAAAGAGCTTAGAGTCAAATATACATGGTGACTCTATAAATAATAGTATCGTCATCAGAATTCAAAATATCAAAATAGTATAAATTCCTTAAATGATTTTATGTGTCAAAATAATTAAATATATTAAATACATCAGGACTTTTAAAAGGAGAAACGTATAAAGACATTTGTGTGTATAACTTTTTATTCCACCTGATCATAAAGTAAAAGGATTTATAATTCAATGGACAGAGCATTAGGGAAAAAATCATATACATATATATATATATGTAAGTGTACAAAACAAAAGCCATTGCAAATACATTGATCCAAATAATCCTGAAACTAAGTTTTAGGAAAGCTTTCAACACAATTCTCCTTAAACCTTTGGTTCTAAATATCAAGAAAGTGACACAGGAATTACACCTGACTCAAAGTCACAGACTCTAAGCTTGTAGTCTCAGTTTATTTATTCTGTTCATATCCTCCGTATTTATTTATGTTTTCTCTGGCCTCCAAACCTTCAGTTTTCTGTAAGGAAATTGTCACAACTAGGTTTTTGTATTCTGCCCAGAGAATCTGTCCTACTGATTCTAGGTTTATTCTCTTTCTAAATCTCCTAACCTTTCTTCTATACACATCTGAAATTATCATGAATTCACAGAAAAATACAAAGGCACAATAAACGGCAAGCTTGGTAATGGAATGGTTGAGCATTCATTACAAAGTCAGATGAGTTCTTTGTCATTTAAGGAGACAGGAGAGACTGACATTAAAATACAGTTCATTAAAAGTGAATTTTAGCTTGGCCATTTACGGTGCCAAAACATCTGGAGAGTATTTTAATTTACAGCGGAGCGCCTTCAAAACTATTTGAACTCCTAACTAAACACAAGGGAATTGGTATGTAAAAGGCTTTGGGTTTTGTACTGAAGTGATGTATCTATTTATTTTTCAGAACTCTGCCATATATCAGCCTAAGTACCCTTCAACACAAACTCAGTTATGCTTTTTTAAAAGTGTTATTTTCTCCTTGTTCTTCAATTTTTATTTTACCATTTTGCTGGAATACATATTGACAAATAGTTCAGGGAAACAAGTGATTAGCAAGCTAAAGTAAAACTTTCCCCCTACAGATTGTTCATCCCTATCTAAATAAAAAGACAAAGAGTGCTCCCTCGGCAAGGGTGCGTGCCACAAAGGCACGAGTAAATCCAGTGCAGCAGATGAGAGCTTCCACGGCCACCGTCCCTTCCTGCCCTTGCAGAGCTAATACATCTCAGGAGCTACCAACAGCGTTCACGTTTTCCTTTCCGGCATTTGAGTTGGGGCTGTTTATTTACATGATGATTTATAACATCACTGGCCTTTACAATTTTTATCTTTTCTAATATATTTTTGGATAGTGAAGTGGCAGCTCCCTCAAAATGGAAGTGAATCTTATAGTCAGCTCTAGGGAGTAAGCAAGTCAGGGGTGAGATAAATGCCAATTCCTATGAAAAAAATCACTTAGGACCAAAGGCTCTTTGACTTCCAATGCCAAATGACTTAGAATATATAAAGTCTTCATTCCCTTAAAAGCTCTCTCTTGCGGGGGGGGGGGGGGGGGGGGTGGGCCAAAACAAAAAAAAGGACACAAAAAAGACTTGGGTTAAAATTTTAAAACCCCCATTGCAAATGTATTTAAAAAGTTA
>CAUYPK010006677.1:0-14214 GCA_963574355.1 Loris lydekkerianus
TTTAAGGCATGAAACAATAAAAATCCTCAAAGAAAGCATAGGAAAAACACTGGAAGATATTGGCCTGGGGAAAGACTTCATGAAGAAGACTGCCATGGCAATTGCAACAACAAAAATAAACAAATGGGACTTCATTAAACTGAAAAGATTCTGTACAGCTAAGGAGAGAACAATCAAAGCAAAGAGACAACCTACACAATGGGAAAGGATATTTGCATATTTTGAATTGGACAACAGCTTGATAACTAGGATCTATAGAGAACTCAAATTAATCCACATGAAAAAAGCCAATAATCCCATATATCAATGGGCAAGAGACATGAATAGAACCTTCTCTAAAGATGACAGACGAATGGCTAACAAACATATGAAAAAATGTTCATCATCTCTATATATTAGAGAAATGCAAATCAAAACCACCCTGAGATACCATCTAACCCCAGTGAGAATGGCCTACATCACAAAATCTCAAAACGGCAGATGCTGGAGTGGATGTGGAGAGAAAGGAAAACTTTTACACTGCTGGTGGGACTGCAAACTAGTACAACCTCTCTGGAAGTAAGTATGGAGAAACCTCAAAGCACTCAAGCTAGATCTCCCATTTGATCCTGCAATCTCATTACTGGGCATCTACCCAGAGGAAAAAAAATTTTTTATCATAAGAACACTTGCACTAGACTGTTTATTGAAGCTTAATTTACAATCGCCAAAATGTGGAAACAGCCGAAATGCCCACCAACCCAGGAATGGATTAACAAGCTGTGATATATGTACACCATGGAATACTATTCAGCTATTTAAAAAAATGGAGACTTTACATCCTTCGTATTAACCTGGATGGAAGTGGAAGACATTATTCTTAGTAAAGCATCACAAGAATGGAGAAGCATGAATCCTATGTACTCAATTTTGATGTGAGGACAATTAATGACAATTAAGGTTATGGGGGGAGGGGGAGGAAAAGCAGAGAGAGGGACGGAGGGAGGGGGTGGGGCCTTGGTGTGTGCCACACCTTCTGAGGGAAAGACATGATTGCAAGAGGGACTTTACCTAACAATTTCAATCAGTGTAACCTGGCTTATTGTACCCTCAATGAATCCCCAACAATTTAAAAAAAAAAAAAGTCAAAAGTGGTAGCTGGCTGGGCACAGTGGCTCGGGCCTGTAATCTAGTACTTCTGGGAGGCCTAGGCTGGTGGATTGTTTGAGCTCAGGAGTTCAATACCAGCCTGAGGAAGAGTGAGACCCCATCTCTACTAAAAATAGAAAAATTACCTGGTGTTTTGGTGGGTGCCTATAGTCCCAGCTACTCTGGAGGCTGAGGTGAGAGGGTTGCTTGAGCCCAGGAGTTTGAGGTTATTGTGAGCTGTGATGTACTGCCCTCTACCCAGCATGACAGAGTAGGACTCTGTCTTAGAAAAAAAGAAAAAGAAAAAGGGACAGCTGGTGCCTATACCCCTTCCTGGAGGCATCTCAGAATTCTCAATAACACACACAAACTGATGCACACGTACTTCTCATTCTTACAGGGACACCCTAGCCCCTGTCCTGGGCAGCCTGCCCACACCAAAGCAGCTCTGTACCCAGGCATGACTCAGGGTGGACTCCTCAGCCTCTAGCAATGCCATGGTTACACCGATTTCAAAACAACAACTGGCATGAGGCCCTGTGACATCAGCTTCTCCTCTAGAAATGCCTAAGATGAAAATTAAAGAAGAGGAAGTTATATAAACAGGCAACTTAAAAAAAAAAAAAGCCTTGTTGGGTAGGTTGTGATTGGCACTGCCAAGACTAAGTAAATTTCTGGCCTAGAATGTGCCAACGCTGGGCACGAATGTGCAGAATCCAGCGTAAGCATTTGAATCTGCATTGCCCATTAAGGTACCAATGACCCTTTGTTCTGGGTGCTCTCTGCCCTGGGAGGATGGATAACAATGGATTTAAAGGAAGAATGTTAAAATAAAAAACAAAGGCAAATTCAATTTATTAGACTCAGCACTTTGAAGGGAGGAATATAGGGACTCACTGGCTACTCCAGCCTCACTGTCTTTTTTCAAATGGAAAGTGTATTTTTCAACGACCTTTAAGAAGGATGTTGAGGCCAAAGGGAAGGAAATTCACTCAGATAGAGCTGAGACTCACCCAAACTTCCCCCCCTCTTTCCTCTCTTTCTTCCTTATTTCTTTCTGTTTCTTCAAACTTGGGCAAGTACCTATGAAGAGCTACCCTCTAGGGGTAAAGAAACAAATTTGATACTATAGCCCTAGAGAGTTTGTAGTCTGGAGAAGGAGACAGGTGTATGTGTAATTAATCCTGCCCCTTGTTCCCTCCACCAACGTGAATGGTTTGCTCATTCAGTTTTCTTAAGGAAAGTTCTCCTGCAGGGGGTGAGTAGGAGGGGAATTAATATTTTATAAAGAGACTGTAGTTTACCCTTCACTTTCAAGGATAATAGGATTTATGCCCTTCATTATAGAACATTCCTACAGAGGTCCATATCTGTAAAATTTAGGCAATCTCAGAAACAAGTGAATGACCTTGGGTCAAAATGAAGTTTCAGAGTGGGCAGCATAGGGAGACCCTATCTCTACAAGGAAAATGAAAAAATTAGCTAGGCTTGTTGGTACCTCTCGGGTGGCTGAGGCAAAAGGATCCTTTGGGCCTGAGAGTTCGAGGTTGCAGTGAGCTGTGATTGTGTCATTTCATCCAGCCTGGGTGACAGAGTGAGACCTTGTCTAAAAAAAAAAAAAAAAAGCTTCATATATATGTAAATAAATAAATACACACACATGTCAGTTTTGGCTTCTCCATTCTTATATATTGGTCTTTTATTGTTTTCCTATCCTTTGCACTAGCACTACACAATTCTTTTTTAAAAAATGTTGTCAAATTTCAGATTAATATGAGGACACAGAGAATTAGGATACATTGTTTGCCGTTGTTAGGTAGAGTCCTAGCTGTAGTTGTGCCCTCACGCAGGAGGTGTGCCATAGAGCCTCCTCTGCCTCCCCGCCCTCCTCCCAGCTAGCATTATGGCAAGTGTTTTAATATCAGTCATGTAAGTCTTCCGGTTTCCTTCTCCAAGGTAGACTTGGTCATTCTGTTTGGATTTTTGTTGGATTTGCATTGACTTATATAGATCAATTTGAAGAGAACTGTTATCTTTATAATATTGAATAACCTAATCCATTTACATGATATATCTTCAAAGTTTGACTTTAGATTTGTTTTTGGTTTACTTTTCAGCATACTCAATCAGTATCTACGACTTTTTAGTAAGCATAGCCCCAGTTCTTGCTTTTTAATTTTTGTCCTCTTTTTCCCTTTCTCTTTTACTTGCTAGAGGAAGAGAGAACAATGTTGAATAGAGTGGTGACAGCAGGCGTCCTGGTCTTGTTCTTGATCTGAAGAGGAAATTTTAACTATTTTACATTAATAAATATAATGATATGGTCATTGGTGTAGCTTTTTTGGTACTTTTTATTTATTTCTTTATTTATTTTAGAGACAGGGTCTTACTCTGTTGCCAGGCTGGTGTGCAGTGGCACAACCACAGCTCACTGCTGGGTTCAAGAACTCCGTGTGCCGTAGCCTCCCAAGGAGCTGGGACTGCAGGTGCTTGCCATGGCACCCAACAGATACTCTTTATTGGGTTAGAGAACTTTCCCTCTGTTCACATTTGACAAAGAGATTTCTTTTCTCCTCAATAAATTGTTGCTGAATTTTAAGAAATGATTTTTTCTGCATTTATTAAGACAAGATGATCATATGAATTTTTCTACTTTTACTTGTTAATGTGATAAATTGTATTAATTGACTTTTTAAAATGTTAGAACAACCTTACATTCCTGGAATAAACTTAATTATGAAACATTAACCTTTTAACATAACTCTGAATTTGAGATGCTAATATAGTCAAGTGATTGTTCTTGCTTGTGTTTGAGAAAGAGAGTAACCTAAAACTTCCCTTTCTTGTAATGTTCTTGTCTGGTTTTCATATTATGGTTATTTTGATCTCACAAATGAGTTAGGAAATATTTTCTATTTCCCATTCTATGCAATAGTTTGACTAGTATTTGTGCTATACTTTAAAAAATGATTGGAATAATTCACCTATGGGTCACCTGAACCTAGAGATTTCTTTATGGAAAGATTTTAACATACCTTAAATCTATTTAATAGATACAGAACTATTCAGACTTTTTTTTTTTTATTCCAGTATCAGTTGTGGTAAGATGCATTGTCATAGTGAGAATTTGTTTCATATGATTTTTCACATGTATTAGCATAAAGTTGTTTACAAAAGTTATTATATTTTTATTGAAATTTTAATATAATTATAGATTTACATTAAGTTGTAAAGAATAATTTAAAAAGATCCCGTGTACCCTTTTCCAGTTTCTACCAAAGGAGACATTTTGCGTTATTGTAGTACAGTATCACAGCCAGCATATTGGTATGATGCATTGATCTTATTCAGATTTCCTCAATTTTACTTATATTCATTTGTGTGTGTGTGTGTACTTATTACATTATAGACATTGGTAGAAACCGTGCTGTGCCCAGTTTTCATTCCTAATAATGGATATATCTCCTCTGTGTGTGCACGTGTGTGCATGTGTGTGTTGATTGATTCCAAGAACAATTATTTTGTAGTTAAAGTATACAGTGGGGTGGGTGTGGTGGTTCACACCTGTAATCCCAGCACTCTGGGAGGATGAGAGGCGTGGATTGCCTAAACTCATGAGTTCAAGACCAGCCTGAGCCAGAGAGAGACCTCGTCTCTAAAAATAGCTGGGCATTCTGTCAAGCACCTGCAGTCCCAGCTACTCGGGAGGCTGAAGCAGGAGAATCGCTTGAGCCTAAGACTTGGAGGTTGCTGTGAGCTATGAGGCCATGACACTCTACCAAGGGTAACAAAGTGAGACTCTTTCTCCAAAAATAGGATAACATACAGTGAATAATTTTTGTGCGACACCTGTGGCTCAAGGAGTAGGGCGCTGGCCCCATACACAGGGGGTGGCAGGTTCAAGCCCGGCTCCAGCCAAAAACTGCACACACACACAAAAAAAGAGTCATTGGCTTGGCGCCTGTAGTACAGTGGTTACGGTGCTGGCCACATACACTGAGGGTGGCGGGTTTGATCCTGGCCCTGGCCTGCTAAACAACAAGGACAAGGGCACCAAAAAATAGCCGGGCATCATGGCAGGCCCCTGGTGTCCCATCTACTTGGGAGGCTGAAGCAAGAGAATTGCCTAAGCCCAAGAGTTTGAGGTTGCTGTGAGCTGTGACGCCACAGCACTCCACCGAGGGTGACATAGTAAGACTCTGTCTCAAATAAATAAATAAATAAATAAAAATACAAATTAAAAAAAAACACGAATTGTATAACCCCCCATACATCGTTAATTGAATATTGATACAAAATATAGGTGAATGATTTTAATCATTAGAAATTTCTTGACATTATACATGCAGTAGAATCTGCATAGTTCACCACCTCCTTAAAGTGACCTAATTTTATAGACCACACATGTGCCACATGTAGGCATCAGGCCACCTCTGTATGTTGACCAATTTGTTACAACCCCTTTGGGTGGTCAGCTGACAGAGGTTCTACTGCTTTTATAAAATACATGTTATATGTACAGAGGATGCCAAAAAGTGTATGCATATTTTAAGAAAGGAAAAAACTGTATTAAAATTGTAATGCTCAAGTCATGTTTTACATCATATACAAGATAAAATATACAGGGTAAGAAACGTTGTCAGTACATATTGAATATTACAATTTTAATGCAGTTTTTTTCTTTCTTAAAATGTGCATGCATTTTTTGGCACCTTCTGTACATGTTACATTTATATTTGCCAGGTTCCATCTTCTATATTTGTCTATTATGTCAAGTTCAGTAACCATAATTTCCAGATTTTTTTACCTTTATTAATTCTAGCTCTATATTAGTTACTAAAAGAAGTGTGTCAAAATCTCACACTATAATTGTAGATTGTCTGTTTCTACTTTTAGTTCTGTCAGTTTTTGCTTTATATATTTAGAAGTTATGTTTTATGTGCATAGACCTTTATAACTTTTAATATTTTTTTCTGGTGGATTAACACTCTTATAATTTTGAAATATCCTCTGTCTGGGGATGCTTTTTCTAGAAAATTATCTGGTATTAGTATGGCTGCATTTAGTGTTTGCATGTTACTGTATTTTATTTACCATGCTTTTTTGTCCAAAAATTTGAAGGAAAAACAAGGATGAACATTAAACATGGGTAGTATGGCCAGGGAGCAGAGGGTCCAGAGGGCCCACTGGCACGTGGGGTTACAGTCCGGGAGGATCTGGTATCTGTGGGAGCTGGTCAGGTCAGAGTGGCTTCCAGGGAGTGCCACAGTTGGGGTTGGGAGTGATGGGGTTGGTGAGGCCTGGATGCACAGAGGGAACCTGGAGCTCTGTGCTGGCCCCAGGAGCCTGCCTGGCTGCCCACAGGCCAAGGAGCCTCAGGAGCTCCTGCCCTGCTGGGCACACATGTGGTCGTCTTGGCAGTGGCCCCTGATGTGGTGGGGAGGGAACGGGACCCAGGACACCTTCCAGAGTGTGTGGCTGCAGGAGAGCTGTGTGGTCTGCTGGAGAGGGGTGTGGTCTTCAGGAGAGGGGTGTGGTCTTCAGCAGGGGGTGTGGTCTGCAGGAGAGGGGTGTGGTCTGCAAGAGAAGGGTGTGGTCTGCAGGAGAGCAGGGTGATTTGCAAGCTTGTCAGGGGAGCATCATCCCTCCCCAGACATATCTCTCCCAACCAAGAGCTGGCCACTCTTTTCCTGAAAGTTTGGGCCAAAAACATGGAGGCAACATTATCCGTGGGAGTGCATCGTACATGGAAAATACAGTGTATCTTCTTTCCTGCTTTCCTGCTCAACCCGTGTTAACACACTTAAGGCACGTCTCAGGAAAGCAGCACATCATTAGGTTATTTGCCCTCCACTTTACAGCCTTTGTCTTATAATTGTGCACGTTAACGTCATCTCCATTTACTATCATTTCAGATGTGTTTGTATCTATATCTCCTTTCTCATTCTTTGGTGTCTAGTCATCCGAAGTGTTTTATATTTTCTCTCTCTTCCTGCTCTTCTTGGATAAATGTATTTTTTTTTACTATATTTCATCTTTGATTAGCTTGCTAATTATAATTCTCACTATTTTTTAATCGTTAAAATATACAATGTGCATTCTTAATATACTAGTCTTATAAAAATTAGTACTTTATCCCAGTTCTTAGCGAGGCCTAAGACATTAGAACACACAATTTCATTCATGCCTTCCCACATTTTAAAAATATTATTGTCATGCATTTTATTTCTACATATATTTAAAACTCCAGAATGCATCATTATAGTAATTCACATGTTCACCCTTTCTAGTACTCTTCATCCCTTCACACATTTCTGTGCTTCTTGCTGAGACTGATTCCCTCCTGTCTGAAGCAGGCCTCCCTCTAACATGGACAGGACCTGGGCCAAGAGTATATGTAAGATCTAGATGTTAAATATCTAAACAGTTAGAAATCAAGGCAAAAATATATGCCCTACCCTCCTACCTTGAGAAATATATCTTCATAAGGACTTGGATGGGTCAGGTGCAGTGGCTCACACCTGTAATTCTAGAATTCTGGTAGGCTGAGGTGGGCAGATTGCTTGAGATGTGAGTTTGAGATCAGCCCAAGTAACAGTGAGACCCCATCTCTACTAAAAATAGAAAATCTAGCCAGGTGTTGTAGTGTACACCTGTAATCCCAACAACTTGGGAGGCAGAGGCAGGAGGATCTCTTGAGCCCAAGAGTTTGAAGTTGCTGTAAGCTAGATGACACCATGGCACTCTACCCAGGGTGACAGAGTGAGACTCTGTCTCAACGACAACCAAGAAAATAACTTGGGGGGCCAAGTTCCATTGAGTTCTTGGACTCCTCAGAGACGTGTGCTACTGGTACAGGGAAAGCCATTTCCCAGCTCCCGGGCACTAGCCATGATCCTCTTTCTCTTACCACCACCAGCATCATTCATCACCATTAATCACTGCTCCCATGCCCAGCAACAGCCAGTCTTTAGCCCGGAGCTGTGCATACCAGTGATATAACCATTCCTGCTGGTGTAGAGCTGGGTAGGGATGGAATGTAATGCCTCCCACCTTCACTGGTTTCTCTGTTTCTCACCAGTTAAAGTAATCTTCAGGCCAAGAAATAGACCTGCATCCCACTGTTTATTCACCCTGGAGCTGGTGCTGTTTTTACAAGTCACTGTGAAGCACAGACTGGGATGAGACTGGGGACTGGCATATAGTAAGGGCTCAATAAATATTTGTGGAAAGAGTGGTTGCAAAAATGGGTAAAGCAGGACCACCCTTCAGGCAGGTTGACATGGTGCAAACTTGATTTTGCCTTTTTGAGCCAACGCGTGGCTTTCCACTGGACGTTGCTTTGGGCATTCCCACTGACTGGGATCTGGAGTCACCAACTACTCGATTGGGAAAAGTATCGCATCTGATGAAATCAGATGTGTGAAAGATGCCCACTCCAGAAAAGGACATGAAATGAAAGGGTACAAAATGCTTTGATCCACGTGAGAATGGCCTCTGGTATTGTGGAAAATTCTGCTTTTCTTCAAAAATTTGAAATATTGGTTAGGCAAGGTCACTACTCATCTAGCGTGACTCAGGATGTGATGCGCTGTCTGCATTTCTGCCACGGCTGTGGGGGGAGATGGGGGTCAAGGCTCTCCTTAGCAGACAAGTTCCCTTACTTTGCTGCCTGTGAGTGGCTCAGCCTGTGGCTTTGAGGCCCAGGCTTCCTTGGCAAGTGGGAAACCCAATCCTTTGGCTGCTGTCCTCTTCCTGCCACAGAAGAGCAGCCTCTGGGAGAGAAGCTGGGGCTGCGGGACTCCCATGGAGCCAGCTGCATCCTCTGAGTGTGTGGGAGGACGTGAAGGAGGCAGGGTGGTCTGTGCAGGAAGTGGGGAGGCCTGCCCACAGGTATGATGAGTGCTCACTTGCTGACTCTGTCCTCAACTCCACACAACTTCTCACTGCTGTTTCCACTGCCAGAAGACATTGGAACTGCTTTCCTGGAAGCTGGAAAAGAAGTTGGCCTTTTGAATCTCATTGGTTCTGGCAGGACAGCATTTGTTTAGTGAAGAGGAGCCAGAAAAGGATGATAAAGGCAGCAGGGAAGAATTAGTGGACCATCTACCTTTATAACTCTTGCTCAATGTGGCCTTCCATTTACACACTGCAGTCGCCTGGGCTCCTCCTTGCTCCTTGCCTCCAGCCCACAGTCGCTGCCTCCGAGCCTTTTCCCTGGTTGCCGGCTTTGTCTGGAATACCTTCCTCACTCTCATTTGTATGGACCCAAATCTTAGTCATTCTCTGGCTCAGCTTCAAAGCTGTTTCTGATCCTCCCCTTATCCTGCACCCTCAGTTTCTACTGTCACAGCTTGAAACAACAAACAATCAGAAAAATTTAGGTATTTGCACCCAAGAATGGAAACTAGCTGTAGGTAGAAAGAATTTACTTCACCACCAGTTTAGGAGAATGTCTGCAAAAATGTTTAAGGCTGAGTGCAATTCCATCCATCACACGGATATATCATAGTTTATTATTTTCAGGTCTTTTAAAATATTTCATTAAATATTGAGTGTAGAAAAATAAATTTATAAAAGGTACGCACACTCCATGAAACAAAGATTCCATGCATGTCTGTACATCAATTATCAAGTTTAAGATCCAAACCTTACCAGAATTTGTCGAAATTCTTTGAGTGTCCCTGCCTGAGGTCGTCGCATTTCCACTCCACTGTCTTTGGTTTTGAACGTCTGGTTCCACAGCCTTTCCCTATAGCTCAGTGTCTGTTTACATGGCTCCACTCATTTTTGATTAAAGTTTGCATAATATCATTTTTTAGCCTATTGCTTTACTTTTAGCCTACTTACCTCATCTTGTGTGAGTTTCTCATACACAGCATTAAGTTTTTATCCACTCTGACAGTTTCAATATTTTAATTGGTACATGAGGTCTGACAATGAAGTTCACAAACTTGGCACCATGTGCCTACATTGGCAGCACTGTACAAAAAACTTGGTAAGATTTCATAACGTTGGCGTATCAGGGTCTTACAGCTGTGTTCATGTCAAAGTGTGGGGGTGTCTTGCTAAGTGACGTTCATTATTGTTGCATGCTTTTGTATACCATGAGAATGTCAGAGTTTGAATTAGAGCAATGAACAAATATTACATTTTTTGTTAAAGTTGGCAGGAATAGAAATGAAATCTGGGAAACATTAGCACAAGTTTATGGGGACAACAGCAGTGTACAAATGGATTAAACGTTTGTCTGAGGGGAGAGGAAGTGTTGCTGATGAAGAGAGGTCGGGCGGCCAGTAACAAGCAGAACACGAAAACATTGCAAAAATTCATTTAATTGTGGGTTAAAAATGTTGGCTGACTGTGAGAAGCACAGCAGACCCATTAAACATCAATAGAGAAACAGGAAAATCTTAGCTGAAAATTTTAGCATGACCAAGATGTGTGCAAAAATAGTCCCAAAGGAGCTCACCGATGAACAACAGTGAAGGAGAGATAAAGTTTGTCGAGCCTGTCTGGAGAGGGAGGAAAGTGTTTCAGGTGTGTTATTACTGGGAACAAAACCTCAGTGTACCAATATGACCCAGAAGCTAAGTCCCAGTGTGCACAGTGGAAGTCAGCCAATGCTCAGGGATCAAACAAGTCTTGTTAGTCCAAATTGAGAGTCAAAACGATGTTGCTTAATTTTTTTTTTGTTTGTTTGTTTGGGTTTTTTTGAGACAGAGTCACACTCTGTCACCCTGGGTAGAGTGCCATGGCATCGTAGCTCACAGAAATCTCAAACTCTCAGACTCAAGTGATGCTCTTGCCTCAGCCTCCCAAGTAGCCAGGACTACAGGGGCCTCCCCCAGCCTGGCTGTTTTTAGATACGGGATCTCACTCTTGCTCAGAGCTGGTCTCGAACACCTGAACTCAGGCAATCCACCCACCTCGGCCTCCTAGAGTGCTAGGATTACATGTGCTCAACTTTTTTACTATCAGAGGGATTATTCATTATGATTTATACAAGCTGGACAAACAGTTAACTGAGTTTACTATTTGGAAGCATGAAAAGTTAGATTAAAATGCCCTATTCTTGATGTCATAAATGATTCTCCAGCAACTCATAGCTCTTGCATCATGACAATGCATCAGGTCATACAGCCCTGTATGAGGGAATTTTTAGCCAGTAAACAAATAACTGTGTGGAAACATCCTCCCTACTCACTTGATCTGGCCCCTTTCCCCTTTTCTTTAACCAAAGATAAAGGAAATATTGAAAGGAAGACATTTTGATGACATTTAGAACATTATGGGCAATACAATGACTGCTTCGATGGCCATTCCAGAAAAATAATTCTGAAATTGCACTGAAGGGTGGACTGGGCACTGGCATTGGTGCACAGCTTCCTGAGGGGAATACTTTGTAGGGGACTGTCGTGGTATTCAACAATGAGGTATGTAGCACTTTTTCTAGGATGAGTTTGTGAACCGAATTGTCCGGCCTTGTGTGTACACACATTACTATAAATACATATAGCTTATCGCATAGCCTATTGGTACTGACATTTTACCTCTATCCCCACTGAGCACCACATCAGGTGCTATTATTAATTTTGTTTAATCATAAAATAAAATTAAAGAAACTCATAAGGAAAGATCATCTCTTAGATTCACTTCTATTTGTACCCATTCTACCATTGTTTCCTTTCCAAAGATTCCAGACATTTTATCACATTCTCTTGGAGAGTTTCCTTTAACCATTCTTTAAGGATAGGTCTGCTAGCAGTAAATTTTCTGAGCTTTTATTAAACTGAGAGGGTACTTTCTCTCTCTTCATTCCTGAAGGACACTTTCAACAGATATAGGATTTATGGTTGGCATACATTTTTCTCCACTTGAAAAATTTGCCCTTCCTTCTAACATTGGTGTTTTCAGATGTGAAATCTGCCATTATTTAGATTGGTGTTTCTTTATAGGTCTTTGTCTGGGATGGATTTTTTTAATAAGAATTTTTTGTCAGTAGTTATCAGAAATTTAATTATGATTTCTCAGGATGTTGATTGCTTTGGGTTTATTCAGGCCTATAATCTCTGTTTATTTTCAAAAACTTGTATTTCTTTGTTGATGTTTTCTAATTTTTCATTTGTTTCAAGAGAATTTTTAAAGGCTTATTGAAGCATTTTTATGATGCCTGCTTTAAAATACTTGTCAAAAAATTCCAACATCTGATTGATCTCAATATTGGTATCAGTTGATTGCCTTTTATCATTTGAATTGTAGATTTCCAGTTCTTTTTTTTTTAATTACTTTTTATTAATCATAACTTTGTACATTGATGCATTTATAGGGTTCAGGGTACTGCTTCGATACACAGTGTGAAATGCCTACATTGAACTAAATAACACATCCATCAAAATATATGCATTTCTTAATAGTTTTGAAATGTACCATTGCATCATGCACATTAGGTGAGGTCCCCCCAATAGTCTCCCTCCTCCCATGTCCCCCTTCCCCTCCCCTCTCTCTCCTCTTCCCTTCTTCTTTCTGGACTATAGTTATGTTTTGCCATTTATATGAGTGTGTAGGTGGTTATATTTTGATTTCATAGTAGTATTGAGTACATTGGATACTGGTTTTTTTTTTTTTTCATTCTTGAGATACTTTACTAAGAAGAATATGTTCCAGCTCCATCCAGGTAAACATAAAAGATGTTGCATCTTCATATTTTTTATGAATGCATAGTATTCCATGGTGTACATATACCACAGTTTGTTAATCCATTCATGGGTAGATGGGCACTTGGGCTGTTTCCATGTCTTGGCTATTATGAATTGGGCTACAATAAACATTCTAGTGCAAATGTCTTTGTTTAAAATAATTTTTGATCATCTGGGTATATACCTAGTAGAGGAATTGCAGGATCAAACTGTAGGTCTACTTTTAGTTCCTTGAGTGTTCTCCAAACTTCTTACTATAAAGGTCGTATTAGTTTGCATCCCCAAAAGCAGTGTAGAAGCGTTCCCTTCTCTCCACATCCACACCAACATCTATAGTTTTGGGATTTTGTGATGTGGGCTAACCTTACTGAAGTTAGATGATATCTCAAAGTGGTTTTGATTTGCATTTCTCTGATGATTAAGGATGATGAGCATTTTTTCATGTGTTTGTAGGCCATGCGCCTGTCTTCATCAGAGAAGTTCCTTTTCAAGTCTCTTCCCCACATAAAAATGGGTTTATTTTTTATTTTCTTATTGATTAGTTTGAGTTTTCTGTAGATTCTAGTTATCAGAACTTTGTTGGAACCATAACCTGCAAAAATCTTCTGAAGGCTGTCTGTTTGCTTTACTTACTGTGCTCTTGGCTGTGCAAAAGCTTTTTAGTTTGATCAGACCCCAGTAATGTATTATCAGTGTTGCTTCAATTGCCCAGGGGGTCCTCATAAAATATTTTCCCAGGCCAATTTCTTCAAGTGTTTTCCCTATACTCTCTCCTAGTATTTTTATAGTTTTATGTCTTAAGTTTAACTCTTTTATCCAGTGAGAATCAATTTTTGTTAATGGTGAAATGTGGGGGTCCATTTTTAGTCTTCTACAGGTCGCCAGCCAGTTCACCCAGCACCATTTGTTAAATAGGGAGTCTTTCCCCCCACTGAATGTTTTTGATAGGCTTGTTGAAGATCAAATGGCAATAAGTAGCTTCATCTCTTGGTTCTCTATTGTGTTCCATAAATCTACTGGTCTGTTTTTGTGCCAGTACCATGCTGTTTTGATCACTATAGATTTATAGTATAGCCTGAAGTCTGGTAATGTGATACCTCCTGATTTGTTCTTATTTCTGTTCATATTTGCTATTTGAGGCTTTTTCTGATTCCATATAAAACAAAGTACTATTTTTTCAAGTTCTTTGAAGTATGACAATGGTGCTTTAATAGGGATTGCATTAAATCTGTAGATTGCTTTGGGTAGTATGGACATTTTAACAATGTTGATTCTTCCCAGCCATTAGCATGGTATGTTTTTCCATTGATTTTTGGTTCTTGATTTCAGAAGTGATTTTTAATTGTATCTTAGTCAGCCATTATTTCTCTGATTACTTTTGCAACCC
>CAUYPK010006680.1:0-22374 GCA_963574355.1 Loris lydekkerianus
GGCATTGTGGCGGGTGCCTGTAGTCCCAGTTACTTGGGAGGCAGAGGCAGGAGAATCGCTTGAGCCCAGGAGTTGGAGGTTGCTGTGAGCTGTGATGCCATAGCACTCTACCCAGGGTGACAGCTTGAGGCTCTGTCTCAAGAAAAAAAAAAAGAAAGAAAGAAAGAAAGAAAGAGAACAGAGAGAACTGTCAATATAGTACAGAAGCATGAATGCGAGGCTGGAGGTGCGTAGCCCACACTCCTGAGGAAAGGGAGGGTCTTTGCTCACACAGCAGCTCAACCTCTATTGTGTTGAGTGTGGGACCAGGGTTCTTGCTGCACTAAAGACAAGGAGAGAGAAATTGGCCTATATGAGAAAGATCATGGAGATACATGGTAGAAGGAAGACGGGAGAAGTGAGAAAGACAAGAGAAAGAAGAAAAGGAAGGTTGAGAGTCTGAAAAGGCAGAAAGGAAAGGAGATTAGAGCGACCTGTGGAACTTTAAGAAGAGTGAACACTCATCTCACACTGTCTACATGTATCAAGACCTCAAGCTGTTCACCTTAAATGTATACAATTTCTACTCAAAAAGCATACTGCAACAAAGCCAAAAAATATGGCTTTAAAGATTAGAATAATTCTAA
This sequence comes from Loris lydekkerianus, assembly GCA_963574355.1. Classification (NCBI taxonomy): domain Eukaryota; kingdom Metazoa; phylum Chordata; class Mammalia; order Primates; family Lorisidae; genus Loris; species Loris lydekkerianus. Next base: position 627 of record CAUYPK010006680.1, read on the forward strand.
AAGTATCCAAAAGAGAGGTACATAGATGAATACATCAATCTCACCTTGTTAGAAATGCAAATTCTAACCTTTACGCATGGTGTACCCATCATTCTGTGTTTCACAAGCCCTCCAGGTGATTCTGATACACTCCTAAGATTAAAAATCACTACAAAAGGGGAACTGGGTGTGGTGGCTCATGCCTATAATCCTAACACTCTGGGAGGGCAAGGACAGAGGATCTTTTTGAGCTCTGGAGTTTTAAACCAGCCTGCGTGAGACTGGAACTCTGTCTCCAAAAAGAACAGAAAAAAGGGTAGGTGTCTATAGTCCCAGCTACCCCAGAGGCTGAGACAAGTGGATCGCTGGAGCTCACGAGTTCTAGGTTGTAGTGAGTTTATAATGAGGCCACTGCACTGTAGCCAATGCGACAAAACAAGACTTTGTCTCAAAAAAAAAAGAAATAAGTAAATAAAAACAAAAGTGATGTAAAATTGCTGGAAGCTGTTTTATGCACACCAGCTAGGTAGGCAACAGGTCTATTTGCTGAAAGAAATATTAAGGGGAAAAAATCTGGGTGGCACCTGTGCCTCAAAGGGGTAGGGCGCCCGTCCCATATGCCAGAGGTGGTGGGTTCAAGCCCAACTCTGGCCAAAAACCACTCACACACAAAAAAAATAAATAAACAAATAAATAAAAAAGAAGAAGAGCTTTAAAAAAGAGGGGGAGGGGGGAATCCTCCCTGGGGTGGGGGACACCAAACATTCGTTTTTAGTACATTTCTAGAAGCTAAGCTCCAAATAAAATTTGGAAATTGGTGGGTGGAGAGGGAGAGGTAAGTGATAACAGAAGTTTATTTGGATTAACTTTTGAAAAAAACAAAAACTAGAAATTTGTTTGGATTTTTAAATGACAGCAGTGGATGAGAATGGAAAAGTAAATAGAACCACCAGATTCTGCGGTTTTTTAAATTAAAAACTGAAAGTGAAACAAAAGAGTATTTGGAGTTTATGATGCACCTGAGGGTCCCCTTGGTAGTCGTGCTGCGTAGTACAGTGGGAAGAGCTTGGGTTGTTAGTCCTTCCAGACCCACCAGCTGCAAATTACATTATTCTGGACAATTCACTTAACGTTGGGATTTATATGCTTTCATTTGTGCTTTGCTCTATCATGGGAGAAGTAGAAATCATACATGTAAACTGTTTAATTATAGCTTTTATTAACTTTTGACTTACCAAATAAGCGCTTTTCTCAAAAAAATAAAAGAAAGAAAAGAAAGGGGGAGGAAGAAAAGGAAGTGGTAGAGGAGGAGAGAGTGGAACAATACACAGAGTGTCAGAAAATCTTGGCCCTCTCCCCTACTACCTCATAAAAAATAAAATAAAAACATCAACTAAGGACCTATTTTACTTTTTGCAAAAAGATTTATGCATCTTATTCTGTATGTGGTACCATATTGATAGGAATTAGAATTGGAAGCAAGAAAGCCTCACATTACTTGGCTTGAACATTTTTTCAGTTATACATCATTTGATGTTTGGGATCATTGACTTCAGGACTTATTTACTAACTGTGATCAGAGCCTTTAGAGACGTTGGGTTTCATCTGGTGCGGTGGCTCATATCTGTAGTTCTAGCCCTTGGGAGGGTCCAGGAGGGAGAGTCATTTTAGACAAGGAGTTTGAGACCAGCCTGAGTGAGAGTGAGAGCCTGTCGCAAAAAAAAAAAAAAAAAAAAAAGCATTGGGTCTTCAGGTTCTTGTCGTTTATTTTTTAAAACAGGATGGGTAGATGGTATATTCTATAGTGAGGTCAAACCCTTTGGGGGGAACAAAGTTATAAAATGAGTACATAAACCAAAAGCTAAACACAGTCAAAATTTCCATTACATACAATGTAACCCAACCCCCAGGTACAGCACCCAAGAACTTGATTGTACATTCAGCTCAACCAGGTCAGGAGATTCTCTAGTATTAAATACACAGCTCTTCATCAGTTATCTAAGGCTACTTACCGAGAGTGACAGAAGACAAGATTTACATGATCTTCACGTAAATTACAATCTGGGTAAGGAGGTAAAAAATAATTACATGGACAAGTAAATACAATTACTTCAGATCATTTTATGTGCAATGGAGACAAATAAAGCAGAAGAGGCCTCAGTGCCAAGACAAGAGTTACGGCTGCACAGAGGATGACCGGCAAAGGCTTCATGGAGAAGGTGATGATGGAATGAAGACCAGAAGGCAGACAGGCTTGGAGGGTGGGAGACCTGACAGGAGGCCACAGTGCCAGCAGGGCATGAGCCAGGGCAGGGGAGTGGAGGTGAGGTGCAAGAGGTGGCAGGGGCCAGGTCCCCGAGGCTCCGAGGCCAGTGCATGAAGTCCACCACTACTCTGAGTAGGGAATCAGTTGGTGAGTTCAGAGCACGGGAGCAACATGATGGGACCTGAAGTTTTAAAGAATCACTTTAATGAGAAGAGACTACTGGGGAGCAATAGCAGAAACAGGCAGCAGGTGGAGGGACTGCTGTAAGCCAACACCAGGTGAGAGAGGGCGGTGCCTTCCACCACAGCTGTGGGGGCAACAGGGTTTAGAAGTGACTGCATTCTGTTGTCACATGGTCACTGGTTGGGTGAGTTTGTTGACAGAGGTCTGCTGTGGTATGAATGTCCCCCAAAATTCATGTATTAAAAATTTATCATCAATATGATAATATTAAGAAGTAGGGCTTGTAGGAGTTGATGAAGTCCTGAGATCCGATCCTCCTTCATGAATGGAATCATAAAAGCCTTTATTCAAGAGGCGTCACACAGCGTTCAGCCCTGTTCTGCTTCCACTCTTCCGCCTATGATCCAGTTTTTCCACAGAAATGCTCTCTACCAGCACAGGAGGAGCACCAGGCCCTTCTGAAAGGACCTACTGTCTGACTTCCTGCTTTCCATGATGGGGAGACAGATCAGTAGGTCCCAGGGTGGCCCCTGGATCTCTCCACTGTAAAGACCTTGTATTACTCCATCTAGTTGCTTCAACAAAATACCATAGACTGAATAATTTATAAAGAACAGATATTTATTTCTCACAGTTTTGGAGACTGGAAAGTCCAAGACCAAATTTCTGGCAGGTCTAGAGAACACTGGATGAATGGATAAAGAAAATGTGACATACATACACAATGGAACTATTCAGTCTTTAAAAAAAAGGAAATTCTTTCATTTAGAGCAGCATGGATGAAGCTGAAGGACATTGCATGAAGTGAAATAATCCCAGGCATAGAAAACAAATACTGCATGATCTCACTTACATGTGGAATCTTAAAGAAGTCAAACTCATAAAAGTAGAGATTAGAAAGGAGGTTACCAGGGGCAGGGGGTGGAGAGGAGAGAGAGAGACAGGGGAGTTACTAGTGAGAGAGTAGAGCTTCAGTTAGACAAAAAGAATGAACTTTTTAGATTTATTGCATAACAGGGTGACTGCAGTCAATAATAATATATTATATATTTTAAAATAGCTGAGAGTAAATTTCAAATGTCTAATGACAAAAAAAGATCAGTAAATCAGGTGATAAATACGTTAATTGTGGGCTATTACAAACATTTTGAGATACACAAAAATCAAGAAATATAAAGTTTGCATGGACGGATACAAAGGAAGGTCTCCCCTTAGCACTGATAAGCCGAGCAAGTTGAAGCTTGCACAGGCCAATCGGAAAGGATACTCTTGACTGTGTTTCTTGGAAGTAAAATAATGGAGCATAACACAGTCTGTCTCAAAACTTTCTTAGTGACCCATGTAACTTCCTTTAATCATTTCACATTGCATACAATTGTATACAGATTGTACTCCATAATGGTATACGATTATGTTTTGTCAATAAAAAATAACACTAGTAAAAATGTTTTTTAAGAAAGGAACATGTCTTCCTGGACCAGGACAATGTTTGCAGAAGGAAAGGGGGAGGACCACACCAAATGTCACTGATAGATAGGTTACTTCAGGGACTGAGCCACGTGGAGGTCATTGGTAATCTTCACTGACTAGTTTCTATGGAGCGTGAAAGTGTAAACACCTAAGTCCATGGATTTGAGAGAGCACGGGAGGGAAGAAATTAGAGTCATCAAGAATAGACAGGCCAGGCTTGGTGGCACACGCCTGTAATCCTAGCACTCTGGGGGGCCCAAGTGGGTGGTTGCTTGAGCTCAGGAGTTCAAGACCAGCCTGAGCAAGAGAAAGACACTGCTTCTACGAAAAATAGAAAACAAAAACAAACAAACAAAAAACCAACTAGCCTGGCATAGTGACAGGCACTTGCCGTCCCAGCTACTCAGGAGCTGAGGCAAGAGGATTACTCAAGCCCAATAGTCTGAGGTTGCTGTGAGCTATCCCACCATGGCTCTCTACCCAGGGTGACTGAATGAGACTCTGTCTCAATAATAATAATAATTTTTTTTTTTTTTTTTTGTTAGAGACAGAGTCTCACTTTGTCGCCCTTGGTAGAATGCTGTAGCATCGCAGCTCACAGCAACCTCCAGCTCTTGGGCTTAGGCGATTCTCTTGCCTCAGCCTCCCAAGTAGCTGGGACTACAGGCGCCACAACTCCTGGCTATTTTTTTGTTGCAGTTTAGCTGGGGAAGGTTTGAACCCGCCACCCTCGGTATATGGGGCTGGCGCCCTACTCACTGAGCCACAGGCGCCACCCTCAATAATAATAATAATTATCAGACTACTCTTCCCAGAAGTTTTACTGTAAACATATACAGCAACATCAGAAAATAATGAGAGAGTATGCAGTCATGTAAGGATTTTTTAAAGAGAGGCAGTATTAGAGCACTCAGATGTGATTACTGAAATAAGTCTGGAGAGAAATACTGATGATGGAAGACAGAGGAATCCTTTGCCAGGACAACGTCCTCGAGTCCTGGAAAAGAAAAAAGTCCTGCTTGTGGTGGTATCAAGACCATCCTGGTCTGTCTTCAGATGAGCATCAAATGAAATGGTTTGTATTTCAGGACCACGTTATACACAAAATATAGCATTTTATTTTTCTCATTACAGCTTTTTTTGGTTTTTGCTGATTGTGTACAGGTGAGTTTGAAAAGTTAAATACACATCCTATGGTACCCACCGACCTTCCCTTTCTAGGCAGATATTTATTCACTTTTTAAGGACTACAGCTCCAAACCCACACCCAGTTCTGCTTTCAATGTTGCCCTCAGCTGTCTGAGTACACCGAGGAGTGTAAATCAAGAACACAATATCTTAACCATTTATACTTCTGTAGGGTGATACTTAAGGAGGACAGACATTTATTAAAGGAAAAAGGATTCAAATTTCTCAGAAACAGGCAACTTTTCTTCCATTTGTTTCATAAAATTTCACAAGTGAAAAAAATCATGCAAGACTTAGTCCTTGATTTTTTCCCTATCTTTGGAAATAATTCAATATTTCTTTCTAGTAGGCAAGGTAGATTTTTTCTTTATTAATGTTTTAAATCTCAAAATCTCAACAGTAGCATCAAAGCATCAGGTTGGAGCCCTTAGTGGGGAGACTCCATAGCATGGGTGACGGTGCAGCTCAGGCTCTGCACGCACAGCTCCAGGGGTCCAGCCGAGGTTACTAACAGTCATGCATAGGGGCCACATGAATACAGGTGCATAAGGAGCATTTCTCACTCCTTAGACTTTATATACTCAAATGCTGTCAATCAAGAAATGAAGTTTCGGTTCCAGGCATTGAGTTAGGCACAGGGGCTACAAAGTTAATAATTTATGCTCCTTCCTTCCTTAAGAACTCACTCACTCCAGTGAGGAAGAAAGGTAGTAAATCAGTGACCTTCCTGGATGCTTAGAAGCCCCTGCAGAAGTCAAGGTCTGTCTACAGCCAGGTGTCCAGGACGCCCAAGGGAGATTTTTGGTTTTTTTTTTTTGAGGTAAGAGTCTCACTCTGTTGCCCCAGGCTAGAGTGCTGTGACCCATAGCTCACAGCAACCTCAAACTCCTGAGCTCAATGATCGTCTTGTCTCAGCCTCCCAACTAGGTGGGACTACAGATGCCTACCACAACACCCAGCTAATTTTCCTATTTTTAGTAGAGATGGGCTCTCCTCTTTCTTAGGCTGGTCTCAAACTCCTGAGAACTCCATCTGCCTTGGCCTCCCAGACAGCTAGGATTACAGGAGTGAGCCATTGTGCCTGGCCCCAAAATAGATTTTAAGGGCCCGTTGAGGAGTACAGAGAAAGGGGGCTTGGGATTATAAAATGTCCTATCACCAACTGTGTGGCTTTAAGAAGGTCACAATCTCTAAGCATCTATTTCTTTATTTGCAATATGGGAGTAACAGTAATAATGATAATGATTTATAGGCAGATATGCTAATGAGATGAGATGGTTGTCAACTGCCCAGTACAGGGGCTTTCCAGGTGCTCAGGAAATGTCCTGTCCTTGTAGATTTGAGTTCATTAGTAATAAGTTGGAAGTAATCGTCTTCAGGTCAGGCATGGAAAAAATTAAGATAACCAAAGCTCAAGTGTAAGTTAAAGGCCAACCCTTTAAAATCAGTTGAAGATTTACAATTAAGAAAGTCCCCACAAAATAACTATCCTATAGTCTTCACAAATGTCAAGGTCATAAAAGATGAAGACTGACGAACAGATTATGGGTGATGAAAGTCACAGGACAATTAAATGCAACTTGTGATTCTGGATTGGATTCTGGACCTGAATGTATTTTTTTCATTTGCTATGGAGGACAATATTCAAGAAATTATAAAATTTTAATAAGGTTTGTTGATGTTTATAATTATGCAGTATTATGTAAGAGAAGAGAATGTCCTTGTTTGTAAAAAACATGCAAGTATTTAGGGGTAAAAGGCAACACATCTGCAATTTAATCCTCAAGTAGTTAAAAAAAAAGGATATGAATACATGAATATGTTCATGAATATACATACACACATACACAGAATAGAGAAAGAGAGAAAATAAGAATGCAGATGTGCAAAATTTTAATATTTGAATGTGGGTGAAGGGAAATTATATATATATATATTGTACAAATAATATGGAAATTATTTGTACAATATTTGCAATTTTTCTGTAAGACTAAAATCATTTCAAAAGGAAAATAAATTTTCCATTATAAAAGGCAAAGTAAGTGATTCATAAGTTATAATAATTCAGGAAATCTAATTGCACAGAGGGAAAATAAAATCTAAATTGGCACTCAGTCTTCAGAATGGAAATGCATTTAAAAGGACCCAAGCCAGAGTCATGGCAAGGTTTGTAGAAGTCTAGAAGGCATAATTAGAAGTGACGAGACCTGAACTGGTAATACCTTGACACTCTTTCATTAGCTCAGCCTCAGGTCTTTCAGTCAGGTACCGTTCAACAGGACACCGTTTGTGCGGCCTCCGAGATGCCCTGAGATACCAATTTGAAAGAAAAGGAAAGGTAAAAACTGAACTGTAGGAAGAGAGCAGCAACAAAGCCCCCACAGCTGATCTATCTATAAATAGCTGGTTTGGGATAAGGCTTTCTAGAAAATTACATACCATATTAACATCTTACAATGTTTTTATTCATGTAAAAAGTCTAAAAATCTTAACCAGGCTATTTTAATGTGCCATTTCAATGTCAGACTGACTCAGTTCCCCCAATTCGAGGCACACATTGACTTCCTTATTTCTGAAAAATAATCATCACAGAGACCATGGACAAGACACATACATATAAAAATATGAATTAGTATTCCTGAATATTATTTATCGTATCATGTCTAATCATATATTTATGTATAATTTATATATAAATAAAATATAATAAGACCTTATGTGTCATTTAGAAGGTTGCTAGAATAAATGACCCAATAAAAATAACAGGTATGAAATTCACAGATAAAAGTATCAGTGAAATACTAGTAAGGCAACTCCCGACCCCGACTCCCTAAAAAAGTATGTTAAAAATTTTTAGAAAGATCCTATTTTTATGGTTTAGGGTTGAGAGGAAACTTGTCCTTTCCCCTAAAAGTTTGCTGAAAGATGAGCTCACAGTAAGGCTTATTTAACATGCCAATGAGGAGAATCATAGAGTGATTACCCAATATCCCAAAGAGATTCAGATATTTTTATTCCTGACTTTTTGGAGGGGAAGGAAAATGAAAAGCAGGGGTAATTCTGTTTAGGGGCAATAAATAGTAGCTAGGGAGGAGGAATAGATGTGAGAAAAAGACTGACATAAATTAACCTGAGAGACTGGTATTAGGTTTCAAATGATTTGGGTCAGGTCTGGTTGCATTCTTATCTTCTTTCCTACAATATATTGAGATAATAAGGAGAGTTTGTTTGTTTATGCAGCTAGAGGGCAAGTGTCTTCCAACAGCCTAATTTCTAAGAGCCACTAATTCAAAATATTCTTAAACTGGGTACAGTTGTTCACACCTGTAATCTTAGCATTCTGGGAGGCCAAAGAGGGAGGGATTACTTAGCTAAGGAGTTTGAGAGTAGCCGGAGCAAGAGTGAGACTTTATTTCTCCTAAAAATTGGAAAAATCAGCCAAGACTTGTGACCAGGCACCTGTAGTCCTGGCTACTCAGGAGGCTGAGGCAGGATGATGGCATGAGCCTAGGAGTTTAAGGTTGCTGTGAGCTAGTCTGCTGCCATGGCACTCTAACCTGGTGACAGAGTGAGACTCTGTCTCAAAAAAAGATACATATATATACATATACACACACACACACATATATATACACATGTATACACACACACACACACACACACACACGTATACATTCTTTATACCAAAGAGTCATATTTTCAGGCAAAGATTTCTGGAGCTCCTTCATTATCCCTGTGTGGAACTTCCCTCTCCCCATTTAGTAGCTGGGGAGAGATCAGGTTGGTAGCCAAGTAACAAGAGATTTGAAAAGGGAGACAACATAGATTAGAATGAGAATAAATAAGTAGAAAATAACAGTTCTAAGCACATTTCCCCACAACCCATTAAACCAATCTCCCATTCTTGGAAATAGGTCTTCAATCTGATAGAGAATATTTATCTTGACTTTTAAGAGGTATAGACCAGTCTCTACTTGCCCTGAGTAGTTTACATACAAACATTTTTTTTTTTTTTCGGCCAATAATTATATAAGCTTTTCCCTGTTGACACGTCAAGGCATTCAAGACACAGTGCTTTTGAAATACAACAGAGGTTAGGCTATTGACTTCTAACTGAAGTGCTCTAAATGTTTGCATAGTGATATTCAACTCTTTTTTTTTTTTTTTTTTTTTTTTGAGACAGAGTCTCAAGCTGTCATCCTGGGTAGAGTCCTGTGGCATCACAGCTCACAGCAACCTCCAACTCTTGGGCTTAAGCGATTCTCTTGCCTCAGCTTCCCAAGTAGCTGGGACTACAGGCACCTGCCACAATACCCAGCTATTTTTTTGTTGTTGCAGCTGTCATTGTTGTTCAGCAGGCCTGAGCTGGGTTCAAACCCTCCAGCCTTGGTGTATGCAGCCGGCGCCCTACCCAGTGAGCCACTTCTATCAACGTGGAGCGATTCAAAACTATCTTTTCAATCTCATGAGTTCTAAATGCCAGACAAAGAGTCGGAGCACTATAAAGAACTTAGAACTGTGATATACAAGAGGTTTCTTTTTTAATATCACATCTACTACAGAGCCCAAGTGTGTAGTTTGGCTGGCATTTAAAGTGGAATACCCGGTAACAGAAGGTGTCAGATAATCAGTTCCATGGCACCCTGACCATCTAGATGGGAACCACTTGTATACTTTATCAGCACACAAGATAAAAAGACCAGTATAATTTACAGGTCAGGCTCGATCCTATCACCTATGACCCGTGACCTCCAAGTCTGGATTTTCCTGTGCCTCTTCTTCCTCACTGGCACTTCCTATCTCCAGTGTCCCTGTGTCCCTGCCAATCTATGGAAATAGAACAGGTTAAGAAATATAAATTTAAGGACTTTCATCCAGTTTTTGCAGTTATGGGAGTTGGTTTTGTCACCTACCAAAGTCAGTCCAGGCTTGTCCATATGTAATCTGTAGTGTCTAGCAACAAGGGGGAGGATGAATTATCCCAAGTTGCACAGGCCTGGCTTAAGAGCCACTCATAATAGCTGGTGGTTTGACAATCGTTGACACCATGAGCGCTCAGCACCATCTAAGAGGTGAAAGAATAACTTTTGTGGAATCAAACCATAGGGTTTGATCACAATATTGCCCTGCTATGTCACCCAGGAAAGACCCAGCATCACCCTTGTTTTCAATGCAGACGGAAAATTCCTTTCTAGCGACTTTACAGGAGCAAAAGATAGTTCTTGAGCTTCCAAAGGCAATTCTGTGTCCAGCTGACTCACCTAGAAAGCATCATGATGTTCCTTCTCTGGTTGTAGATGTCGTATCTTACCATCCATCCGCCTCCTGGACTGGTTCCACCAGGCGCTCACATTGAGTTCTTGTCTTGGGCCACACATGAAATACACAATCACTAACAGAAGCTGATTAGCAAAAAATGGTCTGCACATACTTTTCATGATATCTGACACCACAGATAAGCAAAAGTCCTCACAAAATCTGCATGCAGCCCACAGGAATCCCATGTTGGTTACACTGGTCTAGATATTGGCATAACAATTGATTGGATACTGTGGCCACTTACTACACGGCAGCAGACACTTCCACAGCTGAGGCTGAGCTGGGCTTGGAACCTGACCTTGTACATTATTCAGTGAATCACAAAGCAAGTCAGGCCACCCCAAGGACCCATACATACAACAGAGCTGGACATGAAAATAAGACACTCTGAATATCAAACTCCCTCTGGAGAAGAGACCAGAAAGAACATGAAACAAAGGAGGTTTGAAGTGCACAGTGGCTGGTGGCCCAGAGCGATTCTAACCTAGGCGGCTTGGACAGGGAAGCCACAGCTGAGGGCTGGAAGGAGAGAGGTTCAAGTGTAACCTGTGCTGGCTTTACAGTAGCCATCCTACAATGCCCATCGTAGGCAAGTGCTGGTAGCTTCTGTAGATGGAATGTGCTGCAGTCATTGGAAATAAATTAGTATAATACTTGCTATCATATCTCAAGACAGATGTGCCCCTAGTTGTCCTCCTGAACACCATAAAGTAAGCTTCTATCTCGCCGCAGACACTGGGGCACCTGACCTGGACTCTCCTGGCGTGTAGGAAACCACGGAGCTTTTTCAGTTCAGGCCCTAATTTAGGTGCCACTGTTCAGTTACTAAGTTGCTGTGGTCCTCTGGCCTGGTACTTTCTTTTTTTCTTTTTTTTTTTTTGAGACAGAGTTTCACTTTGTCACCCTTGGTAGAGTGCCGTGGCATCTTAGCTCACACCAAACCTTAAACTCTTGGGTTTAAGCAATCCCTTTGTCTCAGCTTTGCAAGTAGCTGGGATTACAGGCGCCCACCACAACACCAAGCTATTTTTTAGAGGGTGGTGTCTCACTCTTGCTCAGGCTGGTCTTGAACTCCTGAGCTCAGGCAATCCACCCGCCTCAGCCTCCCAAGTGCTGGGATGATAGGCCTGAGCCACCGCACCTGGCCCGGGTCTGGCACTTTCCGATTACCTTCCTACCTTGGCTTGCATCTACCTCACTGCCCCTCGCCCACTCTAGACTATGTCAAATAGAATTCTTGTCTGTTTGAACTCTCTACCCACTGCCTACAGCTGACCAATCCTACCCTGCTGAGCTTAGCACACAGTAGGACCATCGCTCCCTCCCTGAAGGGCAAAGATACGACCAGGTAGGATGGCCAGAAACTGCTTTGACCCAGTCAAGTAAAAAGAGCAGGACACTGATTATATTTGCAACATTGTGAAAATATGCTAAGGGGAAATAACAGGACTTTCTTAATTCAATTTTTTTCTATTATCATAGTTACATTGTTATTGTTCTAAAGTCTAATTTCAACACAGTTCAAATCCTGTTTTATGTGGATATTTTCTCTCAACAAGGTCACTCATTATCTTTAATTATGCCAATAAATTTGCATATATTTACTAGCTCCTTTGTCCTTGGGTAGAGACTAGCAAAGAGGAACCAAGTAATTTAAATTCTTTTGACTAAAGAAGAAAAAGTAAATGCTGATCCTCATTTCAATTTATTTTATAAAATTGAAAGAGAAAGTGTTTTAACTATTGGCAAAGTAAAATTGCTATTCTAACTGCTTAGATTGAAAACTTTACTATGTTATTTAACTTTATAAAAAGAGTATGAATTTTTTTTAAAAAAGATTATCAGGGACTATTAAAGTATCTAGTCTGGGTTTAAAACCTTGAAGGACAATGCTAAAAGACCTGAAGTACACAGAACACAGAGTATAAATAGAAACGCTCAGGGCTAAGTGAACGCACGATTTGCCCAAGGTTATACAGTTAGGAAACCGCACTGGATCCTTGGCATTCTGACTTCCCATGCTCTTTCCAACTCTTACTGTCTGGGAAGCTGGATGGAAGATACGACGTATAAGCTGGATAGATAAGAACTAGAACTTCTGGTTTGTGAACGCCAAGTTCAAGGTAATCCAGGGGTAAGATGGTTGACCTAAAACAAACCTTGTTTAGGCTTCCTTAATAGAAATACAAAGTCTTCCCATAGCCTACCATGACAATCCAATTCTCTTCCACGCTGAGATTTTCTAATTCTTTCAAACCCTTGAGTTTCTCCCTAAAAAACGTCCAGGATGAATTAACTTGAATGCTGAACTATAGCAAAAGATATTAAAGTAGTATTGTATAATCCTTTTTGGGTTTTTTTTTTTTGAGACAGAGTCTCACTATGTCACCCTTGATAGAGTGCCATGGTGTTACAGTTCACAGCAACCTCAAAACTCTTGGGCTTTCTTAATTCAATTTTTTTCTATTATCATAGTTACATTGCCATTCTCTTGCCTCAGCCTCCCAAGTAGCTGGGACTACAGACACCTGCCACAACACCTAGCTATTTTTTGTTGCCACTGTCCTTGTTTAGCTGGCCCGGGCCAGGTTGGAACCCACCACCCTTGGTGTATGTGGCTCACGCCATAACCTCTGTGCTACAGGTGCCAAGCCGGTATTGTATACTTCTAATGACAATCTATATTATGAAACAAACTGGCTCTAAATTAGGTATATGATACATTATAATAAATGTCAGAGAATCACAAGCCTAGGAGCATGAAAATTTTATGCAGAAAGGAAGAATTTCAACAGGAAAACTTATGATTAAGGACTTTCCCTCAAATTAGAAGGAGAAACTACAACAAAATTTGGAGTACATTATGTTGAGAAACCTTAAACTATACAGAAGAAATACAAACCACGGCCATGTTTGTTTAAGACCTTCCACGGTTATCATTACAGGAGAGGATCAAGGAGTACAAAACTTTTGTCTCAACTGATTTGGTGCCATCCCTGCAGGTCTCTGCAGCATTTCTCCTTACGAGGCCCTGGTTCTTTCTTTACCTGCCCAGAACAACATTCTTCTAGCCTAGATTTTGCCAGTTAGGTTTCAGGTGAAAAAGTGTTGGAATTTTATGTACCGTCTAAAGATTTATGTACAAAAAAGACCTGGCCCTTAAACAATGCTTAATTTTTTTTCTTTTTGTCAAGTCATTTTGTTTGGGATTGCCCCGTAGATCACAGCAGAAAACGTCAAGTATTAGGCATAAGTCTATGTTACAACCATTAGTATTTAAGTAGACATAATATTGTGTCAATAAATGTTCTTTGGGTTTCTAGCAATTTCCTAAAATGTACTATTTCTAAATAGTTGAGTGCAAAGGCAACCAAAGGTAAGCTTGGTCTCCCCTGACATCTAGTGTTGCTAATGCATTACTGCAAAACAGCCTGGTTAAGGGTAAACTACTACGTGTATTAGAATGAAAATGCTATGTAGAATAAAAACTTACTCATTTGAGAAAGAAATTTGTTTCAATAGAATAAAATCCCAAGCAAAATAATAGCAGTTTCTCTTTCTAAGGTGTGATAGGCTTTTTTCTCTTCATTCTTCTCATATAAGAAAATTTTCAAATAGAGTATTTCTTTATAATTTGGTAAGTAAAAACAGAAAGACCCAGCATGTGTGTAGGGCTGGCCAATTACTGTAGTAGAGGGAAGGGAAATGAGGGATGGGCACTTACTGAGGCCCTACCTCATACAGGAACCGTGCTGTAAGACCGTCCTAACCACAGAATTGTGGCCTACTAACCTGGTTTGGAGGATTTCCCTGTTCCGCACCCAACACTGCACAAAATATCATGAATCAGGCCTCAAATAATATGAAATTGTAGGCCCTCGAAATGTCTAACGGGACAGAAGTGAGGGCAGGGCCTGCTCGCAAAGCCTGATGCTGCCCTTTCATTTGGGGTATTAAAGAAGGAATGCCAGAGGTTATGAACTTTGGCAACTGTTCTCCAAAAACCCTTAGGAAAGGGAACTCAGCTCTGGGGGGAGGGGGTGTACATCAGCTGTCTCTTAAGCCTGAAGCCCACACTCACTCAATCCATCTTCCTTCTATTGTTTCCTTTCCCTTTTCTAATCCACACCTGCTCCTTCAGTCACACTGGGCTTTTCAGCTCTGTCCCTTTCCTGTTGACAAAGAAGTATGTGACCAGCTGTCCCCACTCCTTCAGTGACCACTCAGCTCTTCTGAGAATTCTGAACTATTACTCAGCAACTCCAAGATGCCCTTCTTTATTTATGTATTTATTTTAAGACAGCATCTCTCATTCTGTTGCCCAGGAGTCATCACAGCTCACAGCAACCTCAAACTCCTGGGCTCAACTGGTCCCCCTGGCTCAGCCCCCTGTGTAGTGAGGACTGCCAAGTGCAGCCACCATGCTTGGCTAATTTTTTATTTTTTGAAAAAAATCTCATAATGCTCCTCAGGCTGGTCTCAAACTCCTAGGCTCAAGAGATCCTCCCACCTTGGCCTCTCAAAGTGCTGCAACTTCTAATCAATATCCTCTCTAGCCCCCACTGAGGTAGTGACGTCAGGCTTGGCAAAGAACAGAGGCTCTTTGCCTAAATGGGACTGCTCTTCTCCTTTGCTTGGCTTTCCCGCTGGTGGTGGTGTCTGAAAGGCAGGGATGTGGTCAAATTTCAAAGACATTCATTCCATTCTTGGAATAGCGTTCCAGCATAAAAACTTCAAAAAATGACACAGCAAAACAGTAAACTTGTATTAGTGACCATCACCCATGACATCCAGTAAGAACCTTTGGAAGTCACTGTTCACGGGCAGAAGAACATGCGCCAGAATGGTCAGAATGCAGCGTTCCTCAGCATCCGCAGAGACCAGCAACCTGCATGATTCCACACTAGCGCTCTGGCAATTATGAGCAGGAATAGTGCTGCCGCCTTTTTCTAGTAGGAAACAAGAACTTAACCAGGAATGGCACATACAACAACATAAACCTCAAAGAAACTTCACATTCACGGACAGAGACTAAATCTGCCATGTTTCTATTATACTTCTTTCCCGGCAGACTAAACTTGAAAATCCCTTTCAATTTCTATGACCCATTTGTCCTTATTACCTGAAGATTATGGCTTACCTCAGTATCTTCTGACATTTCTCATCTTTCCACATATAAAATCACTCACAATCCCTTCCAAAATCTTTCCTAATCACTATTTCTTCTATTTCTAATTCTCCAGCAACAGCTCTAAAAGACCAGAGAGAACAGATGCATAAACAGCATTTATCAGATAAAGCTCAACAAATTTCTCTCTTCCAACAACTGGTTGTCCTCAAGGAGTTCCCACATTTCATACTTTCAAGGGTTTATAAAGTATGGTGTGGAGTAGAGGAGGAGAGCACAGATTTAAAAATATACTAAAATGTATCAAAATAAATGTATGACAGCGTTTTATTTTCCATAGGAAAAAGTTCATTTATAAGTAGTTACAAGTACTTATCAAGGCCTGCTGTGCTAGACATTGTGAAAGGCAAACAATTCAAGACACAGATTCTGCTTTGGGATGTGTGCACTTTAACTCTGGAGCAGAACAGGAGATACACACCCCCACACCCCCATATACACACAGACACAATACTCCTGAGACCCAAATGAGAAAGACAGGACAGTGAACTAGACGTAGGATTTAAAAAGTCTTCAGCAAGGAGGATGGGATTGAAAAGGGCAATATTTATTTCTAAAATCAATGTTAGAAAAAACATTTGTATTTTCAATAAATTTATTTTTCGACTGTTCAGATACAAGGTTTTTCCATGAAGAACACTATATTATTTACGCGTCTCAGCGGGTATCAAATGTGATATACACAGTCACATACTGAACAAACAATCGAAGCCAATCACAGTCTTATCATAGAAAAACAAATCACCATGGCTTTAATCATGGAATTATTCAAAGTTTTCTATTAATAAATCCAAGACTTTCAATTAAATATATAACATTGCTCAAATGAAGAAATATTTCCAGTATAAATCGGCTGGAACTGGTAAATCAGTACTTTCTCCTCTTCAGATTTAGATACAAAATGATGATTGTTTTTCCGAGCTACAAGAAAAAGAAAGCATTAATTTTTAAAAAGACTGAATGACAAAATTTTCAGAAGATTGTATTTCTTCTTCTTGCAATCAGTATTAAGCAGGAAAATACCAACAAGAAAGGAAATGCTTTACAAATTCCCCCCCCCCAAAAAAAAAACAAACAGCACCTGCTTCTGCCCTGCACCGTACCCAATGTGGTACTAGTCTCCCATTCACTCAAATGCTAAGTGACTGCGTGCACTGAGACTACATACAGAGCCTGGGGATGGAAATACAAGCAGAAAAAGGTCCTAACACCCAAGAAGTTTGGCTTAGTACCCGACAGAATTGTATGACATGAAGTTCTTACAGAATATCTTTACTGGGATGCTTCAAGAATAGGATCGAGAAATAAGTGAAACTGAGGCAGATACAGAATAAAAAAGGAGGCACAGTAAGCAGTCTGCCATGGCTAAAATTGGGATGTGAAGGGGTGAGGGCTCAGAATTCCTCCTAAAGGCATTTTTAGAAAGAGGGCCCTGGAAGATAAAGACTAAATAGACCACCACGTGATTAACATGCAGCTAACCTGGCTACACCACTGTCGTCCTCACTCAGTCCCACACATACAACCTGAAAATCCTTATCTGGATTAATACTGTACATGGGAGAATTAATTTTTTTTAATGTAGAATTTTTGTCATGAGACCGTTTACTCAACTGTGTGTAATTCTAAACTGGAGTGAATACGGTAGAAAGTATCTGACATCCCAATTAAAGCAGGAGGGTTGATAAAAACTTAGAGCAAGTGTGGAGAGGGGATAAAAAAGCATGGCTCATGACGTCTTCCAACAGCCATGCTTACCAGTCTTCACCTAACAGGGGTAGATTCTTGGAAACTGCTACTTTAAACAAAATGATAGCAGGTCCTTGAACAACATCATTTCCTTCAATGTCACTGGTTTCATTATATGTTGTTTAAGTTTAAAGGTGCAGTTTCTAAGAATCTGTCAACCACATTAAATAAGAATTTACTGTACCCACATCACTCAACTAAAAAATAAGCAACTACTACATAAAACACAACTAAATTCTCAATTTCACCACCAAATAAAACATACCATGAAAATATCTGTGGTTTTACAACCAAAAAGTAGGCAAAGCTTATTAACTAACTACAGGCAAGCAGTCTTAAAATCACAGACAGGTGGGTATATATTCAATTTATATCATTGTCTTGAAAAAAAAAAAACAACTAATTTTCAGAGATTATTATTAAAACATTATCCCTAAAAAAGAAGAGTAATGAGGGATAATCTAAATGAAAGTATTTAAGAAAAAAAGAAAAAAAAGAACTCAACATTTTTTATCTTGGTGTTCAAGAATTCTGGCCACTCTGTCATATACTTGTCACAAGGTCTGAAAAGTCCAGGAACTGGTCACTGTGAGCTTACAGTGGCAGCACTGTACAAACAGCTTGGTAAGATTCCACAACCAGTATATCAATGTCTCACAGTAGTGTTCGTGTCGAGGTGTGGTGCTATCTTGCTGAGTGGTGTTCATCATTGATGTTACATGTTTTTGTGTACTGTCTCAGAAATGTCAGAGCTTAAATTACAGCAATTAACAAACATTAAATTTCTTTTTAAACTTGGCAAGAGTGGAACAGAAATCAGGGACATGTTAGTCCAAGTTCATGGGGATAATGTCATGAAGAAAAAAGCAGTGTACAAATGGATTAAATATTTTTGAGGAGGGAAAAAGCATCTCTGATGAAGAGAGATCAGGGTGGCCTGTGAACGAGCAGAACTGCTAAAAACAGTGTAAAAATTCATTGAATTGTGAGAGAGAAGCACAGTAGACCAAGTAAACAGATAGAAAAACAGGAAAATCTTAACTGAAAATCTTGGCATGAGAAAGGTATGGATAAAAATGATCCTGAAGAATCTGACCAATGAACAAAAGCAAAGGCCAGTCAGTTTACTAAGACCTTGTCATGAGCCCGGACGATGTTTTGGGCCATGTTGTCACTGGTGATGAAACATGGGTGAAACAATACCGCCCTGAAACAAAATGTCAAAGTACACAGTAGAAGTCAGCCAATTCTCCAAGACCAAAAAAGTTCCATTGGTCCAAATCAAGAGTCAAAACAAGGTTGCTAACCTTTTTTTGCTATCAGAGGGAGTTTCATTATGACTTTGTACCAACTGGAGAAAAATTTAACTGAATTTATTATTTGGAATTGCTGAAAAGGCTGTGTGAAAAAGTTAGACAAAAACAACTAAACTTTTAGGTAACAACTCATGGCTCTTGCATAACAATGCACCAGCTCACACAGCACTGTCTGCGAGGGAGTTTTTAGACAGTAAACAAATAACTGCATTGGAACACCCTTCCTACTCCCTTGATCTGGACCCCAGTGACTTTTTTCTTTACCCACAGATAAAGAAAATACTGAAAGGAAGACACTTTGATAAAATTCAAGACATCAAGAGGAATACAATAATGGCTCTAGTGGCCATTCTAAGTTCCAAACTTGCTCTGAAAGGTTGACGAGGCACTGGCATAGTAGCTTAGCCTTCCAAGGAGAACCCTTCCAAGGTAACTGTAGTGACATTCAGCAGTGAGGTTCGTGGCACCTTTTCCTAGGATGAGTTCATGAACTTAATTGTCACACTTTTTATAAGATACATGTACTATTAATTGAAATAAATACCCTGGCTTTATGTGAATACTGAGTATCTCGATTTCAGGGCCTAAACATTATTTAATATATACATATGCATATTAATTAAACCTACAGAACTTATAGAACATTCATAAAGCAAAAGAACAGACAAAACTTCAGATGAGGGCAATTCCCTACAAAACCGTTAGGGTGACAAATTTATCTACCCTATATTACCTTCCTCCTATATTACCTTCATTAACAAAGAATTCTGCTAGATAAAATGCAGTTTTCACAGAATTAGGTGCGTGGGAAATGCCTTCTAATTCCTTCCACTCATAAGGTGCTTTCTCTGGATGCCACTGGACACCATATACTGGATACTTATATCCTGTATGAAGAACACAAACTTGTAAATATTAGGAATGGTTGAATATGATGATGAATATCATACCATCTATCAAAGCAAAACTGTACATATTCGTTCAAATACAAAATAATTCACAATGTGTAAATTCCCAATAACGTACTTCAACTTATTTGCGAGCTTTTACAATTTGCAATGTGTATTCTAGAAAACCACAGTAAAGTAAAACAGTTGAGTCTAGGAATCTATCCTAGCTCAGCAGTCAAGTGCAGTGCCATAAGCTTCTCCCATGGTTGGTCTCTTTCCTCTGCTTTTTATACCATGCTTTCATGCCTTCCCCTGACTTACTATTCATAGGAGACTGGACTATGGCAGCAATTATGATGTCCTTCTACACATGCCAATGTGTCCCAGCCTAAACTGTGTCTCTCTCTCTCTCAGTCTTCAAGTTGCCAATTTTTTTAATAGATACAGGATGGATCATTTATTTAAATGATAGATTAAATAGAAGATAGATGACTTTATGTTGCCAATTTTTTTAATAGATACTGTTCCTGAGGAATGATGTCAATTTTTAAAATATTTTCAAAACTTTAAAACTTGGTGCTAAAAAGGATCGGGCAGGACAAAGTAACCTAGTGACTGAGCAGCTTAAAGGCGGGGACTAAACTGCCTCACAGCCCTAATCCTTAGGGGCAAAGTGAGACAGTTTTGGCACACTGAAGCCTTGGGCTGTTGCCTTGGGTAGAGTGCCCTGACATCACAGCTCATAGCAACCTCAAACTCCTGGGCTTGGCGCCACTGAGACCTCCATAAGAGCTGTGCAGCAACCCCCGACCAGTGACCCGCACCCACCGAGGCTCTGCATTCCCTGACCAGGAACTGCAGGAGCCATGCAACTCTGCGTCCCCCCTCCTGTGTCCTCTCAGCCTCCACACTAGCTCATCCATCTGACCAGGGACTCTGGGAGCTGCGTGCCCTCTGGAGCCCTCCCTGCCTCTGCGCAGAGCCCTTTGCCTGGCCACAGACTGCTAGAGTCTTGGGTTCTCTGTGCCAAAGTCACTGGGCGCCAGGCACAAAGAACCGTGCGCACCTCCCCCAGCCCTGTTGCTAAATCTAGGTGTGTCGCACACTGAAGCTGCTTCCACAACCAGAACTCCCCAACTACAGCAGCCCCAGAGGAACTACACAGGGTCACTCCCTACAAAGATCCAGCAACAATCCCGCTGGGAGATTGGAGAGACACCTCCCCAATTCTGAGGACGGTCAGAGGCAACGCTAAAAACCAATCATGAGGTGAAATCAACAGAAAAACTCTGGCAATATGAATAATCAGAGTAGACCAACTCCCCAAAGGATCAATGGGGCAGAAACACCACAAGACGCCATGCACAAATAGCTGAGATGTCAGAAATTGAATTCAGGATCTGGATAGCAAATAAGATTGAATTAGAATTCCAAAGGTTATCTCAAGAATTCAACAGATTCAAAGAGCAAATGACCAAAGATTTTGGATCATTGAGAAAAGAAGTTGCATCCCTCAAAGATCTGAGAAACACAGTAGAATCCCTCAGTAACAGAATGGAGCAAGCAGAAGAAAGGATTTCTGACATTGAAGACAAAGGTTTGGAACGCTCCCAAACCTTCAAAGAAGAAGAGAAATGGAGAGCAAAAACAGACAAATACTCTCTCAGAGAGCTCTGGGATAATTCGAAGAAAATCAATATTTGTCTTATAGGGATCCCCAAAAGTGACGAAGTGGCTTCACAAGGCACAGAGTCTCTTCTTCATGAAATTATGAAGGAGAACTTTCCAGAAATGCCAAGGGATTCCAAAATTCAGATAGCAGACAGTTTCAGAACTCCAGCACGACTCAACCCGAATAAGACATCCCCAAGACGTATCATAATCAATTTCACTAAAGTTAATATGAAGGAGAAAATTCTGAAAGCTACCAGATGAAAGAAATATTCTTCCCTACAAGGGGAAGAATATTAGAATAACTGCAGATCTCTTTGCTGAAACCTTTCAAGCTAGAAGAGGATGGTCATCGACTTTTAATCTCCTAAAACAAAATAATTTTCAAACCAGGATCTTGTACCCAGCTAAACTGAGCTTCATTTATGACGGAGAAATTAAATACTTCAACGACATTCACATGTTGAAGAAATTTGCCACAACTAAACCAGCTCTCCAGGACATTCTTAGACCTATCCTCCATAAAGAC
>CAUYPK010006681.1:0-20035 GCA_963574355.1 Loris lydekkerianus
CCTATTCTTAGGTTATAACTGGGTTTTAGCTTTCATGTGAAAGCCATAAATTAGTTTCATAGTAGGGCTGAGTACATTGGATACTAAAATTTTAACAAAGATGTCAATCTCATAGAAAAGTTGAGAGACTAGTTCAAATAAAGCCTATGTACCCACAGACCTAGATTCACTAATTGGTGATGCCAGGCTATATGTGCTTTATGCAAACTGGGTTCTATCCAGACCTGATGGCCAGCAGTAATACTATAATACTTCACAAAGAGATGGGAATTCAGCTGATCTTTAAAAGATGGGTATCATAGAATTATGCCTGAGGAAAGGGAGATCACAGAACTTCCCTATTTAAGACAAACATTTTATACTTTATTATATATAAATGGCATATGTGTCCCTGATTGTAAATATAGCCTCCAAAATCTGTATCTCATAGTCAAAAAACACAGTTAGTGAGGACCAAGCACAGCAGGTTTGAAAATAATTTTCTCTCCTTTGTCCTAAAATTCATTTAATAAGCTAAAATGCATAGTTAACTTTGTCAATGGAACATTTATTTATTCTTTATAAACCATCTGAACAACAGCAGAAAAAAAAAAAAACCAATTACAGTGTATTCTTGTCCTTCAGTGAGCAGACATTATTTGCATAGTATCTTTCCTCTAGGACAGAAATCCATTATCTCTAATGAGACGTAGGTACAAATTATAACTGGCTATTTCCTGCAAATAGTCAAGAAAAAGGAAGTATGGCAGAAACAAACAAAAGTCATCTAAATGTCCAAAAGAAATGTATACAGTATGCACAGAAGACTTCTTATAAATAATTATACCATTTGGATAAATTCTGATCCTAAATTACAGCAGTTTTGAAGAAACAAATTTAGGGTAATGACATTCTAGGAGCCAGAGGTTCTTAGCAGATAGAGGTTAAGTGGTCCTGTATTACTCTATAGGGCGTAACAGTAACACTATATTTGAATCAGAACTATGTTCATAATGGTGAGGTAAGTCACAAAAATAGAGAAACTTATTTTCTATATTCTATTTTTAAGAATTCAGGTAAGTTCAAAATATAGCTAAAGACATTTTGAATGTTCTTGCTGAAAAATAATAAAACCATTCTCCTTAAGGGTTGTGGGTGGCCGAGTTTTGAACAACAATATTATCTTTGCTTTGCAGAAAGACAAGGTACAGCGTGGAACTGCATGAAATGACAGAAATTAGTCCTGAGCATTTATGATAGAGGAGGGAGCACAGTGGAGATAACACCCAATAGCAGAAAAGTCTGGCACCACCTTGGCCCCCTTTCAGTAAAGTGTCTTCAACAACGTTAAACTTATTTTTGTTTTTACAACTTTTGTATGTTATCAGTTAAAATTTATGAAAAAAAATTTAGGATAAGCCTCAGGACATTTAGAATTCTACCTGCCCTTTCTCTCCTTTCCTTTTTCACTTGAAATAAATTACCAGGCACGTGTAACAAAGCTACGAGAAATAGTTTTTAAAAGACACTACATTTGTTGAAAAGCTTTCCCACTGACCCTAAAGGTCCTGGAGTAAACATCACTAGGAGAAGCAGGTGTGCTGAGAAGGGAAGATTCTAAGAGCAGTCTCTGGGAAGCTCTTTGCTTGCTCGGCCTTGATGCTGGGCACAGGGCTGCCGCCTTTGATGCTTGGAAAGCCTTAGCGAAGGGTGAGCCACCTGTGGCAGGGTAAGAGCAATCCCCTTCCCTTAGGTAGAGCCCAACCTACTTATAAGAAAGCTGGAAAGACAGTGATTTCATAAATGCCCAAAGGGCATGGGTGGCGGCACAAGGCTTCCAAATAGGAGAACAATCTTTTCCCCCCAGGAAGGACTTGTGTAGCACTGTTACCCAAAAAGCAGGACTGTTACTGAGAATTGTGGCTGGGAGGTTTGTAACCAAAATGCTAATTTCAGTTACTTTTCATAAAGTGGCCCTGTGTGCCTTAGTAGCTAAAGGCTCTATTAGTGACAGAATAAAAAGATGGAAAGAGGTTTAAAAAAATAAAATAATTTATATATATATATATATATATATCTCAAATGAGTTTATAAAATAAAATGACCAAAATGAGCAAGGAGCTATTCTTCACATAGATAAATGAGATGAAGAATAAATCTGCATTCTCACAATTAAAATTTAAATATGAAAAATGACCCCTTGAATATACACATATACAGATATATGGACATGGGTGTATCTGTGAGCACAGGTAAAGGTACAGGAAATAAGAATAGTAAGTGAAAAGCTGTAAAGCATTTGCTTTAGCTCTAGTCAGCTTTTCTACAGAACCCCTAAAACATCTTTGATAATTGTTTAAAAATTCTCCCTCAGGGAAAACACACATTTAGACAAGTAGGAATGATAGATGGTATAAAGTATGTGTTCACAAGTAATAACATACATTTCTTTCCCCGTTGGCACTTGAATGTTTCTTCCTTGTTTGCCTCAATGTGAAATGTCATTCTATACCAGAAAGGCCAAAATCCATTGCACATTATGACCTTAGAGTCGCTCTTTCCCTATGCAAAGTATTGTAAGTGAAAGATACGTTGAATTTAAATACCTCATGAAAGTTTTTAAATCCTTTTTCTCTTGAGGAGAGAATTTTCTAGATTAGTGAAAATTGATTTCCTCAAATCCACTATGTGTCAGCGTTTGCCATATGAAATTCTAATTATCAGAGCTGTAGACTCCATTTCACCTAAACCAAAGAGAAAAAAAACAATTAAAAAACTATTGTATCTTTGTTATCTTTTCATGGATGTTTGGCAGAGAATTTTTTGATGTTGTGTATTGCTGGGAGAAGGTTGTCCTGGCTTCAGAGAATGTCTGATCATCACCCAGATTTAGAAACTGTAAGTCTGTCCCAGGATTTGTGCAGAATCATTCTGGTTCACCACTTAGAATTAACATCTTCAACTATAAAGAGACTTTTAAATCTTTTAAACAAATCCTTCTAGTAGCCAGTTTAAATCTGATTTATTATTGTTGTCACACTGTTCCTGACAAAGAAACTTGCAATAATCCCCAACAGCTGCTGGCCAACAGGTGTTGTAGAATAACACTGAAACACTGAACCCTAAGCTAGAAGCGATTTCATCTCCTTCACTGTTACAATCAGACAATCAGAACGACTGGAGAATTTTTAATCTCACCTTTAATATCCTTCAAAAACAGAGGTGAGAAACAGGACTCCACCATAGAATCAAGAAAGCACACTCATGTCATGTCAATTGCATGATAATTGTTCCCGTGTGAGCCACACATTTTATGAGTTATGTATAAAATGTAGAGAGAAGGTCATTTTCTGAAATCAGAACACAGCTGGCAGGCAGTGAGAATCACATCACACACACACACACACACACACACACACACACACACACACATATCTTCCATTATATTCTGTGCCTGAGATATCATATTCAAAGGTTTAAATTTTAAAAATTACCCATTTGCAATCTATTGATCTATATCAAGGCAATTTCAACTGTTTTTGTTCTCTAGCCCTGAACTTACACTTACAGTCTTTTCCTTCTAACTGCTTCCATCTTTAGATATCCATCTAAAAATGGATATTTGAGAAGCCATAAAAGGTCAAATATTTAATTAGCGACTCCACATTTTTTTGAAAAAGATTATTTCTTCATTTTCCTAAAGACCCATTCTCATTTATATTTCAGCCTAGATTTTTTGGATTAAGCATGTTGTGACTTTTTAAAATAATTATCTGAATTAGAAGAGAATGTGAAATAAGTGTCAAAATGTAGAGGTTTATGAAAAACAAATTACAAAACTCAGTTTATCAAGAATTTCAACCATGATTCCAAAGTATTTGGAAGAAAAAGAGAATCCTTAATACTTAACTTGAAGGATTATAACCTGGGCCAGAAGATAGTTAACTTATTTCTACAGTGGTTCAAACATGTTATAGACCTTTTTAATACTAAACTGTGTTTAGTATGAATTTGACTAAAGACTTATAACATCTATACTCTCTAAAGAAACCCAAGAAAGAGGACCATTTGTCTATGACCACTATGTGAGACCCCAAGGGCATAGTGTCTTTCTCAGTTAATTGTATTTATTACAGATACTGGTAGTGTTTAATATGAATGAAGATATTCTCCTGCAGGAAAGTATTTGTTTTATAGATAGAAGTGCTAAGATCAGTCCTTTCTATTGAGGTCTTTGAATTATGCATGCCAAAGGAAAAATTATAGATCACACTGCAGGAAGCACACAACATTCTGGGGACAATATGTAGTTGTGGTCCCTAAATTATTTTCCAGAAGATTAAGTTGACTCTGTGTGAATCATTGGGGAAAATCCTGCATGCAATTCTATCCAAAAAGTAATCTTCCATCTTGCCAAAGTTCCTGGCAATATACTAATCCTAACTGTATTACCATTTCAGGAACATTTAAAGAGATAGAAAAAAAAAAAAAAGAAAGAAAGAAAGAAAATGGAAAAGATTAGACAACCTTGAACGTACATTGTTGTCAACATTCCTTTACTTGTGAAAATATTTTTTTGCATCTATGTTTAGTAAAGAGCAAAAATTTAGTAAAACAACTGCTTTGATGAAAGACTCTATAGAACACTAATTAAGGATTTATCCCTGGATTCATGTAGACATTGGAAAAAATACCAGCAAATCACTTCTTCTCTCATTGATGAAATAGAAATAACAGTATTCCTACGCACTCGGGGTTGTGATTAAATTAGGTAATGTATCCACATTACCTAGCAGGGATAAGACTACTTTCTCTTGTATAATAACAGGTGGCTTTATACTCTGAATTTTTAGCCCTGAAAGAAAATAAACAATTCTTACTTCAACTAACCTTGAATTCTTTTTGAAGTTCAGCAGTTCTGTATCACATTCTACCCCAAAGGAGGAATCTTAAAATCAAAAAGACGGACAGCAACGCTTCTGTCAGTAAAGGCACCCAGGGCGTCTGCAAGGTTAGGCGCAGAGATTAACACCAGCCTCGGAGGCATTATTGGTGTCCCAGGGTGCAGTTAATGACAACATGCACAAGAGTCAAACAAGTGTGTTGTCACTGTCCTCCATGATGTCCATGCTAAACTACCCTGTGTGGTGAGCACTGTCTTTCCTCTCAATTGGTACAGCTAACATGGTGAAGGAAGTTTCTCAAGGATGTATTTCATGAGGCTTAAAAGCACCCATAAAACCTGACAATTTGTGTCAGGGTCGCTGTTGGGAAGTCAGTAAAGCCCACATTCCTAGCAGGTTGCAGGAAATGGCAGCGCTATCTCCATCATCTGATAAATCAACTGCACCCCAAAGACAAACTGATCAACACACACCATCATACTGACAATCCACTGTGTTCCCGTATTTCAGAGAGGCAATTTAGTATGCTCGATGGGTGACAGTTCTTAGGGAAAAAATGGCAGCCAAAGAGGGAAGAAGCAGACTTGATATTTCTGACTGAATTCCTTCATCAGAAAATACAGGGCAAAGAGCTTCCTTTGACTGAATTTTCATTAGCGAATAAAACGTTAGACTAGTTCCTGGAGCAGTATGTACACATACATATGGCAATAGTTTGGTTTAATCCTGTTTGAGCCCACACATATTAATCAAATTGCCTGGACATTTTATTTGGAAGAAACATATATTTTAAAATATTTCACTGCCACAGAAGATTTACTTTTTTTTAATTTTGTTTTTATTAAATCATAGCTGTGTACATTAATGCAATCATGGGACACCATATACTGGTTTTATATACAATTTGAAATATTTCATCAAACTGGTTAACATAGCCTTTCTGGCATTTTCTTAGTTATTGTTTATTTATATTTATAAATAAACATTTATTTACATTTATATTCTACATAAAGCAATTTGTTCTGAGTCCATAAATAGCATCTACAATCCTCAAATTGCTCAATATTTATGAATAACCTGCTATATACAAGGCAGACAATGTATCTGTCAAATGCTATGTGGTGCTCAGGGACACACAGATGGCCGACAGTCCCTGTGTCCCGGAAGCTCACTTCATGGTGAAGGAAACACAGCAGTTATGCCAAGAGGGGCTTAGGGTCTCTCAGATTTCCCTTTCCTCCAATAATCTTCCTGAGCTCCCTTAAATCCATCTTAAATAAATATAATAAGTGAAACATTGCTTTGCCAATGTAGCTTAGGGGCGAGTCTCCTGGCCCCTTCTCCCGGACTGCTTCCCTTCCCTTCTGCGTACTCGGGAGAGAACGGGGATGGGGACTGAGCAGTGAAGCCTGGAGTGCAAACACTGTGAGGTGAAGGATACGAGTACAAAGACCTTTGTGAGCAGGAAGGGGTGAGTGTTCAGAGATCACAATATCAGGGGTCATTTGGGGAAATTCTTACAAGGTAAAGGCATATGCCCATGGAAATAATGAGAGGTGTAAGAGAGGAGAGGCAGGAGGAACCGCCCGTAAGAAAGCACACAAGTCCACAACATAGATCCTGTGTGACAGGAGTGTTGTGCGTCAGAGGGAGAAGGTGGTCCAAGATTAGGTTGGACTGCTGAGGATGGGCTGGGTTGTGAAGGATCAGGTTGGACTGCTGAGGCCTGGCTGGATTGTGAAGGATCAGGTTGGACTGCTGAGGCCTGGCTGGGTTGTGAAGGATCAGGTTGGACTGCTGAGGCCTGGCTGGGTTGTGAAGGATCAGGTTGGACTGCTGAGGACGGGCTGGGTTGTGAAGGATCAGGTTGGACTGCTGAGGACTGGATGGGTTGCAAAGGGTCAGGTTGGACTGCTGAGGACGGGCTGGGTTGTGAAGGGTCAGGTTGGACTGCTGAGGACGGGCTGGGTTGTGAAGGATCAGGCTGGACTGCTGAGGACGGGCTGGGTTGTGAAGGGTCAGGTTGGACTGCTGAGGACTGGCTGGGTTGCGAAGGGTCAGGTTGGACTGCTGAGGACGGGCTGGGTTGTGAAGGGTCAGGTTGGACTCCTGAGGACTGGCTGGGTTGTGAAGGGTCAGGTTGGACTGCTGAGGACTGGCTGGGTTGTGAAGGGTCAGGTTGGACTGCTGAGGACTGGCTGGGTTGAGAAGGGTACACCTGCCTTATCCCACATTGCAATATGATATTAGATTGAAGACATGGAGATCCCAAAGAGATAAGCAGAAATAATATGAGAATGGGAGGAATGAGGAGATGGTACAGATGACTGATTCCAGAGGCAATTCAGCAATCGAGGGAAAAAAGATTGAGATTCTGAATGAAGCACTGGCTGCAGGACTGGAAAAGAAGCAGATGGGTTCTAGAAAAAAATGGCAGATGGACCAGCTGAAGGACTTGAGTGCTGAGTACATGGTAACCATATGGGGACCCCACAGAGTTGCTTATGCTAAAGACAGTTGGGGGCATGGGGCACCATTCACAAAAGTCAGTGAAATAGAGGCAGAGAAGAGAGGTCATGCTGCCCAGCCTCTAAGAATGAGGCAAGTAGGTTTAAATTAGAAAAAATAAAGTCATCACCCATTTCTTACTAAAAATCTGTATTGACGCATGTTAAGAGAAAATATACTATTAGAAAACACTTCAAAATTCACATTAAAATGCTACAAGCTTGTTTTTGTGCCTAGAACAATATTATTTCTGCATTGTAGTTAACACCAAATGAAACGTTACTTGGACCCAATTATGGAGGCTCATGTTTTAACAACTTCTCGAGTTGTTCCTGACTTAGCCTGTGATATTGGCTGCTAATATTATTTATTTAATATAATTTATTTAATTATTTAATTATTTTCCTGAATATGGACTGAGTGTTTATTAGAAAACACTCACAGTGACACCGATGGATGTTTTTCAGTCTTATGTATTTCCCTTGTCGTTGTTAATGTTGTTCACCAAAAACTAAGGTTAATCTTATCAAAATTATATAAATTTCTTTTAAAAACATAATAAATCTCAAACAAATAGTTCTAAAGAAAAAGGCTAACAAAGGAGAACCCTCAGAAAAATTAGCTCCCTAAATAAAAAGATATTAACACTAGAGTTTATAGATAGATAAATATAGAAAGAGATCCCAAATTTATAGAGATCTGATCAAAAATTTTTACGTGTGTGTATAAATGTATATATTCACACATGCGTATTTTCCCCTCAAGTAGAGAAGCTCTAGGTTAATCTATTAAGCTTTAAAATAACTGAAAAATTTTCCAGAATGAAAATATTGTAATTAATGCTCTCAACATTACTTCACTATTTTTTATGTGTTTGGTATAGAATTTAGAATTCCATTACAATTATACAATTACTATTGAATTACTGAAGATATTTTAAAGTAATGAGAAATCAAAAGTTACCAATACCCATCAGTTTGGTAAAACAGCAGTATTATAATGGTAAAAATAAGCTACTCCTCTTTGATATTATTTTTATAATAAAAAGCATGATAAACAATGTTAGTAAATCATTTTTTACAATGTCGGGGCTGAGATAATATAATGGTCCAAGAATACAGCAATCACTATCCACCCCTCCTCTTAAAAAGAGATAATGTATATTCAAAAATTAATAACGAAGGAAGAAAGAAAAAGGAAAGGAGGGATGAGGCAAAGGAGAGGGGTATTTGTAAATTACTGCCTTGGGCAGTGCCTATGGCTCAAAGGAGTAGGTTGCCAGGGTGCTGGCACCATAAGCTGGAGGTGGCGGGTCCAAACCCAGCCCCGGCCAAAAACCGCAAAAAAAGAAAGAAAGAAAGTAGGAAAGGAGGAAGGGAGGGAGGGAGGAAGGAAAAGGAAGGAAGGAAGGAAGGAAGGAAGGAAGGAAGGAAGGAAGGAAGGAAGGAAGGAAGGAAGGAAGGAAGGAAGGAGAAAGAAAAGAAAAGAAAAGAAAAGAAAAGAAAAGAAAAGAAAAGAAAAGAAAAGAAAAGAAAAGAAAAGAAAAGAAAAGAAAAGAAAAGAAAAGAAAGGAAAGGAAAGGAAAATAAAATCATTACTTCATACAGTGTAACCTCCCTGGCTGATATAAAAACTGACAATAAACTAATAAAAAAGAAACTCTGACATTTTTCACCAAAAAAGAGAGAGGGCATTAAAATCATAATGTTTTAATTCAAAATAAAGCACAGTAGAGTATGTGGATTTTTTTTTTCTTCCAAGATATTTTTTTCTTTCCAAAATAAATGTCTGAAAACTCACCAGATGTTTGAAAAAGTTTCGAATGTTAGTGAAGTTAGTGATAATTCCACCAAGTTTTACTTGAAAATCTGGCTCACATAAATTGAAACCAGGAGGAAATAGTGCCAACAAGTACTAACTATAAAAATATCCGAAATGTGTTTTGTAGAAAAGATGTCAAGTGCTGGTTAATAGAATAGTATTAAGAATCAAGAATATATTAATTAACGGTATTTAAAATTTGACAATACTTAGAAAGTGTCAAAATGTGAATGTGTACTACAACATAACAGCACATAACAAAAAGAATTCAAAACAAGGCTGGAATATTAATAAGAGTATGTTGTTCCTAATTGAGTTAACAATTTGTTTAATTAATGAATTGCAACATGTATTTACTAAGAAGTCATTATGTTAGGCTCTAACGATCTAATAGTCCACAAAAACCAAAACTTGCTAAAACCAAGTCTTGCTAAATTGCTCAGAAATACGTACATGAGAACTGAAACATGACTTTACTTGAAACAAAACGACCACCATCCTCCTACTTCTGAGTTAGATATTCTAAATGCTCTTTAAGGACCAGGCACCTGCCCTCTTGTCAGCTTTGCTGCTACCGCCTACTTAGTTCCCTCCAAAAATACCAGCGTATTTGAAGCCTCTATCATTGGGCCATGTACATTACATTCTCCATAAAACCACCTCTAGTCTATTTATTAAGGATTTAGTTTCTAGTTCATCATCTTCCTTCCTACTCCTCCTGTGCACCCAGAAAACCAACCAGCATGACTTACTGGGGTTCAAGCCCTTGACTTCCTCCTGGGCCTCTGTCCCCTCCTCCCCATCTCAGGGAGCCTCTCCCACTGCTCTAACCTCTACCTGGTGTCCACCACCCCATCCCATGCTCTCAGCTGCCTGACTCCTGGGCCCTGCGAAGACAACTCAGGATCTTTTGCCCCATCCATCACCTTCTCCCTGCCTTCATTCCCACCTTCCTGACTTACAGATTCTGTAAACCATCATTCATATCACCCTATTATAAACCTCAACTCCTTTTTTTCTTATGTCTTCTATCCTTTACTTAAAGCACACCAGAGCATTTGAACTTATCACAGGCATAAAAACTGTTGAACAGCGAGCTCGTTCATTCAGTTCCAGCCTTGACTCAATGTTCTTTCCTCCCTCTCTTTACTCCAGGCCCACCAACTGTCCAATCTCTCCATCTCACCAATCCCTCCCCTCCACCGTGCCTTTCCGTGTTTCCCTCACCTCTGCCTGATCTGCTCATTTCCCCAGTTCCCCACAGGCCGGGCTCGTTCTCGTCCTCCTGTCTCACTTGCAAAGTCACCTCCAGTCACAGTCTCTAACCAGACACATCCACTTTCTACTGTGTCACCTTATTTCCTTCACAGCACTTGCTACATATATAATTCTATTGTTTAGTTACTTACTGTCTGCCTCCTGCATTTCATTTATACAGTCTGTGAGGACAAAGACCTTATAAATTTTGTTCATGTTTATATTATCAGTAAAAAATGAATTTATATACAAATTATTAGAGTGAATGAAAAGAAAGAACAGAGTAAAGTTTGACTATATGCCCATCAAAACAATCGAAAAGTTTCAAAGAAAAAAGTCCAGTATTCATTTAGTTATCCACAGCAAAAAACAATATATATGAAGTTAATTATGTTTTTGTTTTGTTTTACCTTAAATTAATAAATTCAAAGTAAATTAAGCCACAGCATCTATGCAAAAACTGATTTTAATGACATAAAATATGTTAATTAAAACAGAAAACAAATTAGTAAAATAGGTTTAAAGGCATAATCAAACATAGTATTTAAACTCAAATTTTTAAAAATTGAACTCAAGGAAGCATGAAAGATAGAACCCAGGAATTTATTTGCAGGATAATCAAAATCACTTATATATTTTTTTTGAGATAGAGTATCACCTGGTCACCCTCAGGAGAGTGCCATAGTGTCACAGCTCACAGCAACCTCAAACTCTTGGGCTCAAGCAATTCTCTTGCCTCAGACTCCCTAGTAGCTGGAACTACAGGTACCTACCACAACTCCAGGCTATTTTTTAGAGATGGGTCTCGCTCTTGCTCAGGCTGGTCTTGAGCTTAGGCAATCCATCTGCCTCTGCCTCCCAAAGTGCTAGGATTATAGGCATGAGCCATCATGCCTAGGCCTAAAATCAGATTGTTAAATAATAAAAATATGATAAAAATAATGCTTACAAAGAATGCTTAGATTGAAAAAGCATTAAGTAATAAAATGTTGTGCTGAAGAGTCACTAAATAATGAATTCTTATCAATACCTCTTGAACTCATCTTATGGAAATCTGTCCTCACTCAGTTATACATGGCAAGGTGTCATGCTAAATATGATAGACTTATGTTAATTAGCTATGTCATCTGACACACCAAAATTTTCAACCACAAAACAATGTCTATTAACCATGTAATTCAATGTGATACATGTTTAAAATTCTTAATTTTCTCTGCCCAGAAAACCAAGCCCATAAGTAATAATTTTTCATTATTTCTAATTGTCTATGTGATAGAAGTTATATTAGATATATGATCAGAATTCCTGTAATAAATGTTATTTTAAAAAATAACCTTAATAAAATATGCAGTAGAACTTCAATTTAATCTTTAGTTTCAAAGAAGAAACTCTATAGGTTCAATCTAATGGGAATAATAGAAATGAATAAAAGCATTTAAATAAATATTGATTCAAGCTACCATAAGGAATTCAAAGTGAATCAGACTCTAACTGCCTCAGACTCTATCCCTTTATTGTCCCCACACACGGATAGGTAGGTGGTAGCATGGAGTTTGAAAGCTGCACTTACTCTGCAGGGATGGTGCCATGATCTTGACGTGCTATAGTGAAAATATCCTCATTCACAGAGTCATCCTATACTTAGCCATAAACTAAGCGAACACAATAAATGTATAAGCCCAAGGTCTCAGAGTCCTCTCTTATAAAGGTCCCTGATATTCCGCGCTCTTTTTACCTGTCCTCACAAACTATAGTCTATCATCATTCCACAAAGACTCTTCTGGTTTAGACTATCAATCTGCAACAGTTTCAGCCATCATAATCTACTACACCATTCCACAAAGTTCTTTCATTATAAATATTTAATTCCCTGAATTTGTGGCGTTGACATAACATTAACTTTTAACATTGACTCCACAAAACCACTGCATAGTTATCAAGTATTAAACTCTCACTTGAAATTAATATGCTACAACTTACTTGAATACATCATAGTGTATTCAAGTTGATTTGTTTTTAGTTCAATATCCACTTTTTTGACATTTATTGTCTCCCTGGATTTAAGAGCTCTATTAATTTTTGTTTTGCATCTATTAATTATAGTAATTAAATAAGAATGACCAGGTGAAACTAAGAGACTATGCTCCTCTTTCACAGCTCTCTTGTTTCAGAAATAACTGCCTCCCCCCCGTCTCTCTCTCTCTCTCTCTCTCTCTCTCTCTGACACACACATACACAGCATATATTTTTTTAAAAAGTCTGTTATTTCTGCATAATAAAGGCTACCTGTTTTCTCTCACAAAGCCACTAAAGTCAACCCTGGCAATGCATGTATTAGGACTATGTCAATTTCCAAAAAATAAAGAACAAGGTCTTTCATGTATATCTTTAATAATATATACCACAAAGCTCACAGAGAAGATAAAATAGAAAGGTATTAATACAACTAGCTTTTAATGACATGTGTTATACACTCTCGATATAATATGTATGAAATCTAACATTATATACGTAAATTTGAATTTAAATTCTCTGTCCCATCTTGGGTTGCCTAGCAACACAGAAGCACCATTCACCACCGCCAAGACAATGTTACTGAAATTTGTAAGAAGTAACTGCTCACTCATTGTCAAGTCAGGATCTATCTATATTACATATAAATTTTCTGATTTCTGCTGGTCAGTAATATCTTTATATGGAAAAGAGAGTGCCTTATTATTTCCTTTTAAGCTTTCCAGTCATGATGTTATTGGCACGGCCAATATATATGCAAGAAAAAATGTGGTTGTTGTAGTTTAAAATACTCTGGAGCACTGCTCGGGTTGTATGATTTCATCATCCACAGAAAGATTCTTCAGTGTATGTCAGGGATGGCTCCCACTGAGGTAGAGACACTAAATAGCACAAGTGATGTGTGTGATAACCCAAAATACTTTTACTTAAAAGATTCACCTGTCTTAAATGAAATTTCCATTTTTCTTTTGGGTAGCCCCGTATGGAACTGAGAACTGAACCTTACTTTCATGTTGTCTCCACTTAAGACATAACTTTCCCTTCACACCAGCAGACTCAAGAAGGGTGAAGTGCCTACATCCAAGCATCACTCAAAAGTGAGGACAGAAAGGACAGAGCCACGCGGGAAAACCAAAATGTTATAGGACAAAATAAATAAACAGCTGGTGTCTTCCTACCCCAACCTCAGTAATCCAGAATTCAACAATGAAGGTAGTGGGATACTCTAGAATATAGACATTTTAGTTAAATTTAAGTATGGAAATCATCACCTGTGGTCTCTTTAAATGCTGATTCCTGGGCCCCATATCCAGCTCTCTTGAACTCTAAAGGAGGTTTTGTATCAGAAATGGCAGTTATTTACATGTCTTCCAATGTGTAAAACATTTCTAATTTGCAACATTTCTACTTAACATGAGATTACATTTCAACTATTGAAGTGATCTGACCACAGGATAACAAGTGTCTTTAAATTCAGCACAACCTCTACATTATTAAAGGATATTCTCTAGACCACAAATCTCCAAATATATAAAATCCTTACAGGACTAGCAATTTAACTTCTTTTTAGTCTGGTTCCTGCTATGAAATATAGTTTTATTGCTTCATAAAGGTGTCAATTACTAGATAACCATATTGAGATGTGGATCCTGGGGAGTCAGCTGTGCTCCTGGATTTCTGTCACTGACTGTAGTCAGAGCACAAATTCCTGTCCTCACAAATTTCAAACTGTATTACTCACCTGTGAGGTTTCTCCTAAGAGCTGCAACTGGGAACACTGACTCTATAAATGCCAAGGCACTATCATCCCATTAAAATCTCTGAACAGGTGACCATATCAATTGTTAGGATTTTATGCTACAATATATGGGTTAAATAATTTGCAAATAAATATTTTCTGGCCATAAATCACAGGTACAAATCTATGTTCTGATCTAAAATAAGGTAGACAAAAAAGAAAATTGCTAGACTATTTCCCAAGTTAATACTTAAATGAGACCACTTGCAGTATTTTAAGAAAAATAAAAACACATACACAAATCTCAAGGGTACATAGAAAGTATTCACAAAAATTAAAACTTGAATGGTTAGTTTGCCTAAAATTAGCTCATCATATAATTAGACATATGACTCCACTATCATTTTTTTGTTTTCCTAAAATACATTGCATAGCCAACCATAAATTTCACCTACAAGGTTTCTTAGAGATGTTAGTAACTATCCCAGATTTTGTACCCTAACCAAACAGAATTCTTTAAAATCTTGCCTTTCAATGACTGTTTACTATGAAAAGCAGATTGCTTTATCTTATTCAATATGTTGAAAGAATTCTAAAATGAGTTTTTACGTAATGTTACGTACCTGACTGCATTTTACTTGGAAAAATTTGTAAAGCAAATATGAAGATGCTTCTGCCTCTGTTAATAGAGTGAACCACTTTCATCCATTACATGTTTGAGAGCCCAAAAAATAGCAATCACGTTTCATATTTCAGGACTGCAGAACGGTTTTGAGATGCACAGTAGAAGGAAAAAGGACTGTGTCAGTTGAGATAAATTCCTGTTTGTAAACCCGTCATCATTCTCAGGGCAAATAAATAAATAAATAAATGAGGAAGACAATCTAAGAGAATAAAATAAGTTTCCCAGCAAGATACTGTTCTCAGGAGAAGAAAAAAAAAAAAAGAATCAAAAATCACGAGGTGATTCTTTCCCCATATGGGACTGCATGTCCCAAATTCCAAGAACCAACTCTTTGAATCAAAATCCAACTTAAGTGATCATCTCTGTATTTATACTTGTTTAAATTTACTAGATCAAAACCTTCTACCAAACACTTAAAAAAAAAATTGGAACTCTTCCCTTTAAAATAATTCTTAAAAATGAAAATTCCTGCTGCATTCTTACCTCTATTGAGTAGTTCTTTTAATCATTCGGCACAGGGATATATGTTGATTAAAATATCCTCTTTGTGCATATAACAAAATAGATAATATTGCGTAATTTATGTGCTGACAAGTCATTGCTTGTAGCTCAATTCAAAACATTTTTAGTTCATTTGGTTTAGGTAACACACATGCAGGATGAAAGAATT
Organism: Loris lydekkerianus; assembly: GCA_963574355.1. Taxonomy (NCBI): domain Eukaryota; kingdom Metazoa; phylum Chordata; class Mammalia; order Primates; family Lorisidae; genus Loris; species Loris lydekkerianus. The sequence goes on from CAUYPK010006681.1 coordinate 15,576, forward strand.
CCAGATTAAAGATTTTTAACAAACAATGAGCTCTCTGATTAAGGAAAGATAAATAAGAATGAAAGTGGCTTATTGAAAACAAAGAAAATACAGACTAGGCTTTAACCGTGTAGTTGGCTTAAGGCAAATTGATAAATATTTAATCATCTAACCACAAAGAAGTCCTCTTCTTCTCAGACACAAAACTCTGTAGGATGCTATTACTTCTAGCTGTGGACCATCAGTTTCCATTTGCAGGATCTATTATAGTAGAAAGTTAAAGCCCAGAACAAATTGTTGAGAGCTCAGACAGCAAGCCCAGCTCTAAATGCATAATCATATTTGAAGATGTATGTTTTCCTTGTTAGATAAACATTTACGAGATAGTTGGCATGCATTCCATTTGTTAGAGCAAAATGGCTTCCCATTAAACCATAAATAACCAATAATTAAAATAATTGAATCTTTCCAGAAACAAACAGCAAGTGCAGAAGAGAATTATATTATTTTTGAAATAGCCCAGGCCAAGGACCTAAAAAATAGGAAAAGCTAACCGCATATTAAAGCTTGATAAACACTCCTCTGAAACAAGGCTATAAGAGATGTCCAGGCTGGTATGACAGCTTTGTGTCTGTTTTAACACTGGCCATCATAAAGAAAAGAAGGCATTTAAAAATAATATATATTTGTTTCTATGATCTGAATGTTTACGTCCCCTCAAAATTCACATGTTGAAACCTAATCTCCAAGGCAGGACCCTTCAGGGATGATTAGTGCCCTCATGATAAGAGGCCTGAGAGAGATCACTTACTCCCTTCCACTGTGTGAGGTTACAGAAAAATGTGTTATCACTGAACGAGAAAGCAAACCCTCTTTGGACAGTGAATCTGCCACTGCCTTCGCCTTGAACTTTCCAGTCTCCCGACTATGAGAAATAAATTTGTTTAGAATCCACCCATTTATGGCATGTTGTTACAGCAGGCAGAATGAACAAAGACAGTATGTATAACTATTTTTAGTTCTATTCAGAAAATTATCTACAAAACTGGCTTTTATAAATATCAACAAAGCCTGATGTGAAAACTAATGTTACAATTTATGAGCACGTACTATGCGCCCAACCCTTTGTATGTACTATCTCTAACCCTTAGGACAGCTGTGTGAGACAGATATTACCATCTCCACTGAACACACCAGACACCTAAGGCACTAAAAGGAAACTGTCTTGCTTTCTATTAATAGTAGCCCAGCTAGAAAAAGGTCTATCAGGAAGCTCAATGCAAATTCTAAAGTCTGCACTTGCCAAGCCTATGCAGGTAATTCAAATGCTAGTCTATAAATTGATGTTTTATACATTAGCACATATGAGAAGCATGCCTGATTTCTCCTACTCAAAAGAAACTAAAACTCACCTGATTCAGAATGAATCAACCCTTCTCTTCAGCTTCTCTGCATTACTCTGTCTTTATATTGTAGATTTCATTTTTTTATAAATGTTTAGGAACAAATGTTTCACATGTGTATTCTTTACTACAAATTGTATTGTTATAACTTTGAAGGATACGGCCCTGTGTTAAGCCATATTAAAAAAATATTTTTTAAATTAAAGTATCAACAAATATGTTCACCTGATTTATATAATTAGAGAAGACAGATTCTAAGATAATCATAACATCTTTAACACTTCTTAGATAATCATTATTTTAAGCATTCCTCCATCTACACCAGCAGTGTTATCATGCATAGTATGTTTTCCTGAAGACAAATAATTCTTTCCTGTTCTAGAAACTCAATGTATATGACCTATAAAATAATTGTTTGGTCATGTTTTTTATTTAATTATCCAGGAAAGAATAATTTCCTTTTTGTTCAGTATCTTATTAATTTGAATTGAAGTTAATAGACTTGTTTAAATGAGCAATTTTAGCCTGAAGAAATGTCTGAGTTTTCTAAATTAAATGCTTCAGTTTTAATTTATTGGGATCATCTCCAATGAAATTTAATCTCCATCAAGCATAAAAAATAAAAGTGAAAAACTAAATTTCTTTCAGTCCGATGATTTCTAAGACTTAAAGTTAAAAAAAAAAAAATTACCACTTTAGTCTGAATTCTAAGAACTTGTGGAAATCCCAGTGATTGACTATTTAATTGTCCTAGAAATGCTTACACAGGACTGGGCTTCCCACCTCCCTGAGTCTTGCTGTGCCGCCCCTTAGTACAAAGTCTTAGTCCTATGATAGCTTGGTAGGTTTTGTTCAACAGAAAAAAATGAAGACCCCTTTAGTAAAACATTTGCCCATCCACATATTTTTTACTTTGTGTGTTTTGTTATTTTACCTAAAAACACATTCGATAGACAAATTAAAAGTTTATTTACCCATAATCACGGTATTCTTAGGTTGTGTCTTGGTTTGGCATTATAAAAGCTATTTTGTTAACAAGTGGATAATCTTAATATAATTGTACTTTCAGATATCTCCTTGTCTGTTCTCACCAAAGGACTTTGGACATTTCCCAATGCTTTATAAATCTCAGTTTCTTTGCCTTTAAAATAAATACACACTGAGTAACTATGCTATAATATTCTACCATATATCTATAAGATAGCATTCATAGATGCTATCTCATTTTAATCCTTATCACAGATCCCTGAAATAGATGAAAAAGATTGATTAACTTGTCTAAGATCAAACAAGTAATCATTAACATGTCAAGAATCAAACATGGTACTTTTAAGTTTAAGGCCAGGACTCTTTCCTCCATACTGTTTTCCCCTCTCCAACCAACTGGCAGAGATACCCCAAAAGTTTTGTAATGTAAAGTTTGGAAACATAATTGGTCATAAAATCTTCAGGAAAACACATACTCTTATACACTGGTCTTACAACAGGAAAACGGCATTACCCCCATAGAGAAGAATTTGACAACACGAATCTAATAAATTTATATCTACTTTTCCCCTTTGACTGACTAATCACTTTTAGGAATCCCTTCTAAAAATAGGAATCCGTTCTAAAAATAAATTTACAGAAACACAAAAGATTCATGCACAAAACAATTGATTGCAGGATGACTTAGTAGCAAAAGACTGGAAGAAATATGAAGTAACTATTTGAAAAGACTGGTTTTATATATTTCTAAAAAATGGAAAGTTAATCCTAAAGCAAATGGTTATACACTGAGGAGGAAATATACAGATGGAGCTGAGTCTTCTCTGAATATATCTTATGTTGCAAATTTGACTTCAGAACTATGTAAACATTTTACATCCTTATAAATCAAAATAAAACAAGATATTTAAAATCATTTAAAGAAAAAAGTCACCTGAAACAAAGTTGTGATTAGAATTGGCGCCTGAACCATAGTAAAATTTTCTCAAGTGATTTTTTTTTTTTTAATTTTGTTATCCATGCTTAGGGGGATGTTGGTAAAAATACATAATAATCACTAGGAAATCTTGAAAATCATCTCAGCAATTATGTTGTATGTTGACACTTTTACCACCATTATTCTGAAATGATATATACAGAAAGATAGCATGATAGAGCAAATAAGTTATTAGGAATCAAAACTTTCAGTGGATGAGAAAAGAAATACAAGTATGAAATTAATAAATTCAAATGTAATCCCTATATTCTCTTTTTTTTTAATCCCTATATTTTCAAATGGATTATGTCAGAATAAACTCATGTTGTGTTTTCTCTTTCAAAAAATACGTATTTCTCTCAGGTTACATTGTTCTTACTATAGAGATCTATCATGTTCTTTGTAGGTTTATTTCCAGGAATTTTATTTTCTTTGAAGCTATTTTCAAGGGTATTGTGTCTTTGATTTGATTCTCATCTTGGTTGTTACTGGCACATACAGGGGCTACCAATTTGTGGACACTGGTTTCGTATCCCAAGACACTGCTGTATTCCTTGATCACTTCTAAGAGCTTTGTAGTTAAATCCCTGGAGTTTTCCAGGCATAAGATGAAGTCATCCATAAAGAGCAAGAGTTTGACCTCCTTTGTCCCCATTTGATGCCTTTGATATCCTTCTTTTGAGTGATTGCATAGGATAGAAACAGTAACCATATTCAGAAACAGTGGTGATAGTGGACATCCTTGTCTGGTTCCAGTTACAAGTAGAATTGCTTTCAGTTTTACTCCATTAAGTATAACATTGGCTGGGAGTTTATTGTAGATGGTCTCTGTCATTTTAAGAAATGTCCTATCTATGCCTGTTTTCTTTTTATTATTATTATTATTAAATCATAGCTGTGTACATTAATGCGATCATGGGGCACCATACACTGGTTTTAGAGACCGGTTGACACATTTTCATCACACTGGTTAACATAGCCTTCCTGGCATTTTCTTAGTTATTGTGTTAAGACATTTATATTCTACATTTACTAAGTTTCACATGTACCCTTGTAAGATGCACCGCAGGTGTAATACCACCAATCACCCTCCCTCCACCCATCTTCCCATCTTC